>JAMWET010002007.1:0-57500 GCA_024036415.1 Prochilodus magdalenae | reverse complement strand
TTCAAGCAAGTATAAAAAAGTACACTTAAATGAACTCCAGTCTACTTTTTTTTCCTTGGGTACTAAACAGAAGGCCAGGAAATGTTTCTGTTCTCCACTTCACATCAACACTCTAACTGTCTTTCTGTAAATCTGTACTATTGAATTCTGACATTTTGGTTTTTGTAACTGGACTGGCGAAGTCTACACAGACGGAGCCAAAGCAAAAGCAACAGTAGCTAGCTTCTCCGAAAGTTTACCAGCTTATCTAAACTCACCTTATCAAAACTTGAGCCAAGCTCCTCCCTGCTGGAATGCTGAGACATGGACATCACATCATCAGTACCTGATACCACTGAAATGGGTAAATTTTTTATTAAATTTTTAATGTAGATAAAACTGTAAACCAAACTTCCACACAGTGTGTCCACCCCAAATAGCTCCATGTGTGTTTTTGTGCCTGGATAAGGCAAGGCACTTTTATTTACATAGCACCTTTAATACACTGTGGTCATTCAAAGTGCTTTAGAAATAAGAAACTACAATTCAATTTAAATTCAGTTTGAAGAAGATGTAGGATAGAACAATTTAGAAACACAATAGATTGAAAAGAGAAGACTTTAAACTTCAAATTAAGTGCTACGGCCCATAAAAGAAAGTATATACACATATATAAGTACTTACACAAGTACAATAAACATAAATGTGACTACACATTCAGTGTGTCACAGTCACATGCACAGCGGAGTGTGAAACTTCACTGGTCTCCCGATGTCAAACCTACCCACCATGTTTCATTCCTATTGGTTGATCCTTCTAGGTGCAGCTATTAGTGCAACTAGTCCTCTCAACCATGAGTGTGTTTGCCTTAGGCAGGACCAGCTGACTGGCTCCTAATGATCTGAGAGTCTGTTTGTCTTCATATCTCTGAGAGTTATTGATGCAGCATATCAGATATACAGTACTGTATATGCAGGTCCTACTCCATAAGGAGGACAGCACCTTAAAGTTACATACTGGTATCCAGTGTAACATTTGACCACTGACTGCTGTCCAACCTGGGCATGTCCTTTGGTATACAAGCACAGAAAAGTATTTACTACTTTATTTATTATGATCATAAATAAAGTTGTAGTTCTGGAGTCACTACAACTAAAAACATTATACTGTAATATACAGCTATGTACACTGTTAACATTCCTCATATTTCAACATTTTATTTTTAATAATTGAAATTATTACCAAATTAAAAAAGGAATGAAAGAAAAAACAAAACAAAACAACAGAAAACAAAAACAGGTGCTTCAGCATTTGTTGGGCCAGTAAACCAAACCTTTTTTCTTAATAGTTCCGAGATCAGACTTTGGTCAGAGACGACATTTAAAATCCATTGGTGCTGGAGAAGTATGTTCATATTGTTGAGAACCTAAATGTCCCACCCACCACCTCAAAAAAAAAAACATCATCAACATCCCGTATGAAAACCTGTAGGTTCACTGGTGGTTTTAAATAGTTAATGATGTGGCTGTATTTGTGTTGTAGACCTGGTGATCCCTGGCTCCTATCAACACCACTTTAAAGGACTCAGAACTCAGAGCCAGAAGAAGTTTCAGGTATCCAGTATAGAGACTTAAGAATGGGGTGACGTGCTCACTTCTTTTACTGCTAGTAAAAAACTGACAGCTGCAGTTTGAATCAAATTCACTGTGTTTTTTGGGGGTCCAGTTAAGAGACCAATACAGTAATCAACCCTTGCTAGGTGTGGATGAGTTTATCCAGGCCGGGTTTAGTCCGAAACTCTCCAATGTTGTTGATGCGCTGAGGGTGATGAAATGCTAATTTAGTAACTGCTTCGACATGAACTGCTAAAACTGGTATCAGACTCCATCAGGGTACATGATAGTAGATTTTAGGGTTCACCAATCTAGATATGTAGATAGCTGTGCCTCTCAACTGAAAAGGAGCATAGCTGTGCAACGGTAGTAAATCTGAGTATCGGGTTACCCAAGAACTGAACATTGGGAGACACCACAGGACACAGACACACTCTCAGAAACATTGTTCTATACTGTTTTGACAAAGTACTTCCTTCCATGAACAGCAGTAGAACAGACCTTGTACCAGAGTCTGTATTTAATAAGCTAAATTACAGCAGACTCAGTACTATGACTAGGCCAGAATCCTTACTGGAAATTGTCTAGACAGCTGTTTAAGGACAGAGAGTTAGGAAACTGCTTGATGACCATTTTCTCATTGAATGTTCTAATGAAAAATAGATAGTCTGTAATTACTTAATAGAGCTGCATCTACATTTTATGTTTAAGAGAGGCTGAACTATAAAACTACAGGTGAAACTGAGTAAAAGTCAGGAGAAACTAGTTTCCATAACATTAAAACCATATTGTTTTCTCAGAGTACAAATCTTCAGTTGCCTTAATCTAATAGAGATTAAGTAACTCCAGCAGTGTTCAGGATGCAGACATGGGACGTTTCCAGTGAACAGCCAGTCGTGTAAAGCCACTTCAAAATGTTTGTGATACTTGCTCTCTTTTCTGTTTGTTCATTGTCCTATTTGCCAGTACGGCCATCGAAACCACGTTTGGACAAAGAATGTAGCATCTGATCCATGACACATCTGTCAGTTTTCATTTAGTATTTGGCGCTGTCCCTCTGAGGGCCTCCAAACAACCTGGACATGTTCTTGGGAATACGAGAACAGAAGCACAGTTAATGCTGCATGAATTTTGATCATGATAATAAATAAAATATAATGATAAATAAGTACCTCAGGAGCTAATGTTCTTTCTTATCTCAGTTATTTTCAAAGGCTTAGATTTTTATATGGATAGCACATAGTGCTTCCCTGCAAAGAACAGTACATCTGATCAATAGATTTATAGTCTAGGAATAATTAGGATCTAGCCTATGAAAAATGGAATTGCCTTTTCTACACTCATCATCTCAAGAGTAGTTGCGCATACAGCTACACCCAGAAGGAATGAAACTTGGTGGGCTAGTTTAGACATTGTGAGACATTTCATGCTCTGCCGGGCATGCGATGTAAGCAAGGACGGGTCTTGGGCTTTACCTGACTGACCCCACAGCCATGATTGCTGACATTCAGGATTTTGGCTGTGTTGAAATGGCAAAAATGTGACATCACGGCTTTTACAACATGTCTATTACAATAGCGCGAAGGTCAAATAGCTGTAGCCACAAACTGAAAACACAGGCCTACACTTTGCATTGACTGAATAGATAGTAGGCTGAGGGAGTACTTATCAGTCTTTGTTAGGACAGAGAGAGTGTAACTTCTAGGGAACTAGTGGACGGTTTCCAAAGCTGATACTATGTGTTTAATCAGGAGGAGCCTCCCACTAAATTCCACTAACGTTCCTACTGGCACTGGGTCAACATGGAATTGACTGCATAGTTTCAAAAACAACCCTTTAATAATTGGTTCCCTTCGAGAACCCTTTCGTAAATCAGTGAGCAACCCCCTGGATCCATCAGCTGTTTTCCTCTACATCTTTATCCCTCCAAGGGAATGGTCCTCTCAACACATTGATTCTCAGTCTAGCAGTGACACGGAGGTATCCAGCAGCAATGCTGTGTCTGATCCACTCACACCAGCACAACACACACTAACACACCACCAGCACGTCAGTGTCACTGCAGTGCTGAGAATGATCCACCACCCACATCATACCTCCTCTGTGGTGGTCCTGTAGGTAGGTATGCAGAGAAAGTGCAGAACTGTAAGTGTAGAACTCCAAAGTGCTCCTATATGGTCATTTCAGCTGATAAAATGGATAATAAATGTAGAAACAAAAAGGCATTCCTAATACATTGTGTATAGAATCGGACAGACTGAATTTAACTGACGTAGTAGGAATTAACATATTAATTACTCTTGGTGGTAAATAAGACAATGTGCTAAATATTAATGTACAGAACCATAGCTGATACTTTCTCTGTGCCCACATAAGAAGGGTTTGACAGCACTATTTGTATTGACCAACACGCTGTACAGTAGGGAAGCTAATACACAAGTCCAGAATCTCTCTTGGAGACATTTCCAAACAATTAGGCTATTCCAAGATCATTAGTACATGTTATTGGGAGGTATGGACATTAACCAGGTCTGGAAGAAGACTTGCAGGGTCAGCCCCAACTTAAAATGGTATGAATGGTCAGGAACAACCCAAGAACCACCAAGGCATGTGCCTGCCATGATCAAGCAGCTGCCAAGCACGTTTTACATTGTCATGAATTGAACGGCTGCTGTGCAAGAACGAAGCCCCTACTCCAGTATCAACACCATCAAGCTCAACTAAAGTTTGCAGCTGACCACACAGACTAAGAAAAAGCCTTCTACAGAACAGTTTTATGGTCAGATGAGGGAAAACTTGAGTTGTTTGGCCAAGAGCTATATGTGGAGGAGTAAAGGCGAGGCACTGAACCTCAAATACACTGTATCAGATGGAAAACCTGGTGGTGTTAGCGCCATGTTCTGGGCCTTTGTTGCTGCTACTGGGACTGATACACTGTACAAAGTGGATGGAATACTGAAGAAGGTGGAACTACCTCAGAATGATTCAGCCTGACCACAAACCTTTAGTTAGATGATTGAAACCTGGGCACATCTTGGTGTTCCAAAACGACAGTGACCCCAAACACACATCAAAGCTGGTTGTGGAATGGATGGAGCAGGTTAAACTTCTGTAATGGGCTCCATAAAGTACTGACCCCAGCTCTATCAGACTGTGTCAGGTCTAAGCCAGGAGTCCAACAAATCTAACTGAACCCTAGTCTGTCGTAAAGAAGATCTCAGAAAGGTTCCTTTGGAGAACGCTGTTTTGTAAATATGATGTGTACAAGAGTGAGCAGATGCTGTACATGGAACACAAATTCCAGGGCACAATTTCTTTGTTCTGGTTTAACACACTGGAGAAATGTAAGACATAAAATATACAGAATGTCAAAACATAGCTTTTAAAATGTTTAAGTCCTTTTAGAAAATAAGCAGAAAGTAATTTGTATTCAGTCATTCAAAGGCTTGTTTCAGTCCACAAAACATGTTATTAGGAGGGAAGGATTCGGGTTTCATGAGGCCCATGGACACAAAGATCTTTGTTCCAAAACTACAAAAAAAGTAAAGATACAAAAAAAAAAAAAAACTAACAATAAACAGTTATATATATAAGCAGTTCAGTTAGTTTAATAAATATCCTGAATGTCTGTGGTGGAACAGAAAAAATATAAAAGTTTTACTCTCAGTTTATTTTTAATTTGGAGCACATTTTTACAATAGTAGACTTTGAATTATGTTGATTACTGATGGCGGACAGACATTTCCTTCTTTTATCTATCCAATAAGGCCAATTTGTTGTGTACTGGGTCCAGTCTTTGAGCTGCCTTGAGCATCGTTTCCACAGGCTTCCTTAGGCCCCTGTGTGAAACAGAACTACATTTTAAGACCGTTTATCGATTGTGGAATTTGTGTATCGCATTTAACCCATCCATGAAGTGAAGCACCCACGCCCACATACACACACATTAGTGGACACACACTGGGGGACAGTGAGAACAGTTGCCCAGAGCGGTGGGCTGCTCTATCCACAGCATGCTGCCTCATGGGCATTTTAGTTGTGTGCTGTTGGTTCAGGGAATTAAGCCAACAGCCCTCTGCCCACAAGGACGATATGGTAACGCAGTAGTTTATTAATGAAACGCATGCGTCATTCTGAAATGCTGTAGTACTGAAGGTCCAACAAACTCGGCTGGTTTATATTCAGAGGAAGAGCTTTCCAGCGAACCTTCTTGGGCTGGAGCACATATCAGATCACTCCTGCAGCTCCTTGCATGAAAGAATCATTTCCAAACAGTCAAATTTACATGGCGCATACTCATCATAAGAATTTCCATTTTGTGTTTGAAGACGTTGGGGAGGTTTGTAGATCTGGATAAGCATGCGTGCAGCGTGTTCATTCAGAATCATGTAAATAAGAAGGAGACAATAGAGACCTCTCTGTGTTGGTTAGCAGACAGATGTATTTAAAGCCTCTCTCAGCGAGGTTTCAGTGCGCTGGTCACACTGGTAAGTCCTCTTTCTTCTTATTTCTCTTTTAGCACGTCTTCTCATATAAGGTCTATCGATGTCCTTTTCAATGTTGCAACATTGTTATTAAATTTCAACACAGTCATTTAGATCTAAAAGTTTTTAAAGTTTTTTAAAACATTCTGAGAAGCCTTAATCACTTTTACATTATACTGTATTTAGATGGTATGAGTAGCAAACTTGTTCTTATGCCTTTCATGTCCTCATCAAGATAAAAAAAAAAATATTTTATTGCTTATTTGTTTGGGGCAATAATAATTAAGCACAAAGCTAAATTAATTACAATAACTTAGCAATGCCTTTCTCTATGGATAAGAACAATAAACAGTATTGAGAATAGTATTGAAGGACTTGAAGTATTAGTCTAACTCACCTCTGCCGATTGGTAGAAATGGCACAATCAGGTTGAGTTAAGTTCATTCTTAAATCCTTAAAATATAGAGACTGACAATGTGCTCTACCAAACAGCTGAGCAGGATGTTAAATGGTTACAGAGGAATTTCCCTTAAAAAAAAAAACAAAAAAAAATTTGAAATACTGAAATGACATATTTTAACATGGTGAAGAACCGGATGTCTGAAGCATCTCTACTTAGGAGAAAATTAGTGTGCCAGTTGTTTACGACTACACTGATGTGCTGTGAAACATTGTTTTAATGATAGTTTTGAAAGTATTCAGTGCAGAGAGGTATGTACAGGAGGAGGACTCATGGCAGAAGTCAGGAATGGGTTGGATGCAGACTGTTCAATTAGTGAGAGAAACCATCTTATATTTAGTCAGTGTGTCTCGTTTTAGGTAGATGTAGGAGTATTATACTATTCAGAACTTATTTCTAGATCATGTTGGTACTTCAGGAAATGTATTAAGTGAAATTAGCTCAGGTAATTGTTTTAAAAAATAATCCTTAAATAAGCAAACTGTCTGTCAGTATAGTGAGATAATCAGGCAGAGAGTATTACACCATTACATTTTAAGAGGGGTAATTATTTCTATTCATATTATTATTCATTATTCACCATTTTGATTATTATTATTCACTGTTATATTTGATTCCCGTCTACACCCAGGAAATCACACTGAAGGTGCTGCTCTCCGTTATGTACATTACAGCTTCTATACTTTGATCATACTAGCCTGTCTTCACACAGCTGTGTTACTGTGTAACAGTCAGTAATAAACCATTACCTCCATGACCAGGTTCACCCCCAGAACGTACCTTGTTTTTGAGGAACTGTAACAATGGCTTCACTGAGTGCAAAGTTCCTTCTGGTCACTGTGCTTGTGCACCTGAGCCTCATACCACTGGCCGTACATGCAGAGGAAGAAGAGGTCAGAGACGTACTAGAACACCTTATTCTGTTCAGCTCCACATTTAAAATTGGGTCACACTGGACCGTTTGGTTCTGTATACAGAAATTAACCACTAATCCTGAATCTTTACCTTCTGTTCTTCTCCTCCAGTACGAAGCAGAATCAGAGCTGCGAGGACGTGGTCTTGTAGGATCCGTAGCAAAATGCGTTGTTAATTGCAAGGGGGTATGTGACTCAATTTCGTTGCCCATATGATCAAGTCAGGTTCATTAAGCTGAGGGTGATATCAATTTGTAATCGATGTGTTCAAACATGTTAGGAATTTTAGATGGATATTAAATGAAATGAAGGACAGACTGTTTCACTCATGCTGTTTGTTTCCTGTAGGTTGCATCATTTGCTGAAAACACCTGCAATGAACTAATGAGGAACCTGAAAAAATAAAAAGAAGCTCCTGTTGCAGTTCCACTTCCTGGATCTCCTCCTGCTGATGAAGCTGCAGCGTTAGAACCTCACTTTGATTCCAGCATCTGCTTCCTCCCCTTCCTCCCCCTGCATCTGCTCTTTAATAAAGCTAGACTTTGCATGAAAACTGCTTTTGGTCATTCATTACATTTCTCCATCTGTCTGATCCTAGTTTAACTCTATACGTAATGTAGATACTTTACAGAAACTGATTCAGCTCATTTACAGACGTACTGATCATAAAGCATCGCAGCTTCCAGGGGATGACTAAGAAAACTGGTGAATAAGATTCAGATTCTCTGGATTTTTACCCAAATCTGATCTAAAATCAGAGAACCCAATAAAACAAAACCACACAAAACAATTCCATTAGTTTTTACTGTATTTACTGTGAACTAACATTAAACGTCTGTGTTAGCAAAACCACACCTTCAGCATCGTTCAGTAGGAGCAACAATGACTCCAACCAGAGGTCTAAGTTTCAGTGCTGAACATGGAATTCTGAGGAATGTTGTCCCATTGTTCATCACTTTAAAGGGAATTTTGTCCCATTCAGAGTAACTCAGGTCCTGTCCACATGTATCCTGATATCTCAAAGTGTAAGCAGTAATTGTACTTCATCGTCAATCCATGCAAATGAACACACAGCACCACTTTCATGCTTCTGTTCAATACGCATGTTCCTCTCTATACACTCAATGTATATATATATAATCCGTTTTTCAAAACACATTAAATTGCTTGTTACAAATGAAAGTAATTTGTTTAAGTTGCACTATTTGCAGTGCATTTTCTTATGTACTTCTACAACACTAAATTTATTAGCCTAAAAATGTATATGTCTTCAAATGTAAAGTCAGAGAGTGGGGTTGCTGAGTTCATAAAAGTCACCAATTCTTTTCAGAACTTAATTTTTGTGCTGATGTTATTGCCAGATGAGGTTTAGAAAATCTAAATCTCATCTGGCCTTAACATCAGCTCCAAAAGAGGTATAATGCTATGGCCAATAAAGGCATTGAGTGAAAGGCTTGGTGTAAAAGAATTTGACTGGCCTGCATAGAGCCTTGACCATTAAACACCTTTGGGGTGGACTAGTTCAGCATCATTTTTATTTCCAATCCACAATCTTGTAAAAAGCCTTCAGAGGACAGTGAAAACTGTTAAGGGTGCCAACTCCATATTAATGTCTGTGGATTCAGGATTTACGTCCTGTAGGCGTAATATGTAATATGTGTCCCACTACTTTTGTCCACATAATGTAATTGGCTAAATGACATAGATGTATTTTGCAAATTTATTTTAATTTGTTTTAATGTCTGAACAATTTTTTATTTTTTTTATGGCGGAAGAATACATGTAGGTTGTTGTGTGTTGTAAGGCAATACAGGCCCCCCCAAAAAACGTTTTGCAGATATACACCTATCGAAGCATTATTACAAACCAGCAGAATGAATCCCAATATGAATAGCAAACTGGGGACTAAAACATTTGGAAATTTGAATGATCAGAAGTGGACACTTCATTCAGTCATTCATAGGAATTCATTCATAGTAGTTATTTTATCAATGCAAACTGGAACTGCAGTGAAACTCTCAAGCAAATGTGCTGTAAGTGTAGTGCTCTGTCTTAAATGAGGGAAGATTCTGGAATGCAGAAATTTGGATTAAAGTTGAAGTTAGGTTTTAGCATGAGGTTAAGGTTAGGGGTAGGATTAGGGTTTGGGTTAGATTTTGGATCAAAGTTAAATTTAGGATTAGGATTATTCTTTTGGTTTAGGTCGAATTTTGGATTACGGTTAGGGTTATGATTAGGGTTCAGGTTAGGGCTCAAATTCCAAGAAATCTCTTAACCATGCAACCTCACTATTCTGGTTCCTCTAAATTGACCAAGAATTTAGAATTTGGGGATTTTTTTATTGATAAATTCCAAATCAATGATACTTGTTCCTAACCATCTGAAATTTTGATTAGAAATTTGGAATTAGTTTTTTAGTACATTCCTAATCAAATGACTTTATTCTTATACCAACCAAAATTTTGACCATGACTTTGGAATTTGAGGATTTTTATTGATACATTTCATACCATATATCATTGCTACTAACCTTTGGAAATGGTTCTTTTTACAAGTCTTTTTCCTAATATTAGTTACAAACAGTCTGCAAAAAAAAAATATAATAAAAAAACCCACAAGAATTTATGCAGTAAATTCACCTGAGTTTGTTGTTTTTGCTGACTTAATAATCTCCCGTTTACATTGTGATCTAATCAGTTCAGCTAAATCGCATTCCACTCCTAAATCCTGCAGGTCATTGTTATTGAGGTCCAAGATTAATGTAATTTCCAAACTGCTCGCAGTTTTTCCATGTTTTTTGATTCCACAACATCAGTCTTGAGAGAGACAACACAACAGATTGTTCAGAATTGTAATTGAGTTGTAAAACAATTTAAAAAGAAGTGTAGACTGCATTTCCAAGAATGTGATCTAAATCCTTTATTTCCATTGGAAAATATAAGAGAGCATCCCAAATATAAAATATCAGCAAATCAGTGATTCTGACCACCTGACACCAACAACACATAAGACAAGCTCATCCCTGCCCATCCTGTGCCGGTGTGGTACCCCTGCCCCCAGCTACAGCTACTTTCTGATGCTTCCGGGGGATGGCAAACACCTCCTTCCAAGCGTCAACGTCAAACTTCAGACAGGTATAAGTCACTGAACCCGAACACTCAGACTTTACAGCCTTAGAGCTTCGAGAGATGGGATTATTAGAATGGGATTGTAATCCTGGATTTAAATATTATAAACAAAAAAGTTTAAAAACCTAAATATATAATTGCTAGTGGCAAATATAATTGTTCTAAAATTTTCAGCCTATTTTTCTATAACAGTTTAGTTTAGGATTACCAAACTCAGATATGTTCTGACATCTTTTTAGGGCCTTTGCATAGGTGTATAAAATCATCAACCTATGTAGTCTGTCGTTAGAAACATTTGTAAAGGGATGGGTCATATTAAAGAGCTCACTGTATTTGAGTATGGTACTGTAATAGGACAAATCAGCTTTGTGTGGTATTATTAAAAAGTGGAAACATTTGGGCACCACAACAGCTCAACCACAAAACACCATGTAAAGTTACAGAGTTGGGTCCCTGAGTGCATAAAAGGCTCTTTAGACTTAATATTTGTGCCGATGTTAGTGCCAGGTGAGGTTTGGAACTTTTAACCCTTATCTGGCCTTAACACCAACTCAAACTGTGTACCAGGGGGTCATGACAAGGGCTTTCTTGGCTAAGCAGCTGCACGCAAGACTTACATCATCGAGCACAATGCCAAATGTCAAATAAGGTGGTGTAAAGCACGTTGCCAATGGATCTCAGCAGAAACATGTTCTGTGGAGTGACCAGTCACGCTTTGGTGTAGGAGGCATAATGCTATGGTCAATAAAGGCATGGTTGGGTGTGTTTGGTGTGGAATAACCAGCAAAAGCCCTGACCTCAATCTATTAAACACCATAGGGATGAACTACTCCAGCATCATTGTCTGACCTCTCAAATGCTTTTCTGGATAAAGGGGCAAAAATATTACCAGTCCAAAATCTTATAAAAAGCCTTCCCAGAAGAGCAAATAGAAAGAGTTAAAAGCAGCTGTGGGTGTAAAAGTGTCCCAATAAATTTGTCCATGTAATATAAACAGCTAAATGACATTACTGGAGAGTTTCGGTAAGATGGGATTTTTACAAACACAGAGCCCGGTTCCTAATTTTGTTATTGTTTTTTTTTTCAATAGGCTTTTAGTTTAAAAACGCTTTTATTAATTCATGGTGGAGAGGTACATGTAGCGTGTTGTGTGGCTCCAAAGAAGACTTTTTCAGATGTATACATATTTAAACATCATTACCAACAAGAAGACTGAATCACAATGTGAATAGGAAACTGAGGACTACTACAGTGAGGTGCGAAATTTAAATGATCAGATCATAGTAGTGGACACTTCATCCAGAGTCATTCTTAGGAATTCCTTCATAGTAGTTATTTTATCAATGCAAACTGGAACTGTGGTGAAACTCTCAAGCAAATGTGCTGTAGTGCTCTGTCTAAAATTAGGCAATAAGATCGAGATGCAGATATTGAGGTTCAGGTTATAGTTAGGAGTAGGAGTAGGAGTAGGAGAAAGAGTAGGGTTAGGGTTAGGATTAGGTTTTGGACTGAGGTTAAGGTTAGGGTTTAGGTTAGGTTTTGTGTTGAGGTTAAATTTAGGGTTAGGATAAGGTTTTGGATTTAAGGTTAGGGTTCGTTCTAGGGTTTAGGGTTGAGGTTAAGTTTTGTGTTAGGATTACATTTAGGCTTAGGTTTTGAGTTGGGGTTAAATTTTAGATTAGGTTTAGATTTAGGATTAGGCTTTGGGTTGAGGGTAAATTTAGGATTATGGTTAGATTTAGGTTTTGGGTTGAGGTTAAGGTAAGGATTAGGATTTGGGATTAAGTTAAGTTTAGGATTAGGGATAGAATTAGGATTGGGTTTTGTATTGAGGTAAAGTTTAAGTCCAGGGTTGTGGTTAGGGTTAATGTTAAGCTTAGGTTTTGCTTAAGTGAAGTAACATTGTGAAGACAAAGAAGGAGGCGTAGGAAGGATTATGTTTTTAAACGAGGGGCCTTTATTCAACACAACAATGGGGATCTCCACCAAATGCAACTGAATAGTTGAAAGAGTATGCAGGTCATAACAGTCATACAACTGTCTCTGTCTGTAGACACCAACACCCCAGATTGGCCCAATATAACGCATATATACAGCTTTAAATTAACACTCTAAATTTATACCTCTCGCACTGAATATCCAGTGACCATGACTTGGAATTCTGTAGTAAGATGTTTCAGTATTACGTCTTTAACAATATCAACATATCAACAATACATCTGCTTAGTGTACACAGCACACCTACTTATTACACTTATGGGAGGTTTTGTAACATCAGTTAATGGTGTAACATCGAGCAATTAATAAATTCCACTGACTTGTTGCAACATTGGTGTCCTATTCCAGTACAATGCTAGAATTCAGTGGGCTTTGAAATAACGTATTTCTTTATGAATGTTTGCAAAGGTAAACTGCATGGCTAGGTGCATGCTTGTATCTGAGGACACAGGACTGAATTAAATACATGAATTCATTGAATAAATGTATCCCAACACTTTTGTCCTTATAGTTTTATATGTTGCTGATTCCCAGTTTATGAATCTATAAATCTTCAAATCCACTTGAGTAAAGTCAGTGAACATGCAGCATTTTGAACATAAACATTTACATATATTTTGGTAAAGCTTTTTATTTTAATTTCTGTAAATAAGGTATCCATAATGCATTAAAAGTGTATTCATAAAGGTATAGAATGCCTTTATAATCATTCCTTTGTAAGCCTCTGCAAAAGTGTTGACATAAACACACACAAACTCTTATAACACAACAGTAAAGGACTTCATAGAACAAAGTGATGTAATGCATTATTATGTATGCATTTGGAATGTTATTAACATCACCATGAAAGCAGTATCATAAAGTTTAATAACTAATAATGTATTCAATCACATAATGCTTCATAAAGATCCATGTTAGCTCACATACTCTCTAACGTTCCACAGTGTCTACCAAATGAAATGAATTTTAGGTGCATATAGCATCTAATGAACACTTATAAGCTCTCTTTACAGACTCTAAACAGGATAAATCTATACATTTTAACACACTATGTCTCTTTGTGTATCAGTGCAGACAGCAGAAGTAAAAGGACAGATAGAAGTTGCACAAGTGAATCTATTCTTAATATCCAAATCAAAAACAAAGCCAGTTTTCAGAGACACCAACTCTCCAACATCCAAGAGGAACAGGTGTGCTGGTGAAGCTAGGATGGAAACAATGTAGTAATCTTGACTGCTGCTTGCAAGAGCTCACACACACACAAATCAAGCTGCAGAACTTATTCAATTACTTCAAATGCATTTGATGTGCTCACCAACTACAGTGGAGCAGTCGTGGGCTGGAGGTTAGGGAACCAGCCTTGTGTCCAGAGGGTTGCCGGTTTGATTCCCTGAACTGACAGTAACGACTGAGTTGCCCTTGAGCAAGGCACCTGCTCCCTGGGTGCCATAGATAGGGCTGCCCACCGCACCAGGTAAGTGTACTCACTGCCCTCTTGTGAGTGTGTATGTGAGTGTTTCACTTCCTCTGTGTGAAAATCACAATTGACACAAAATGGTATCTTAACCAAAGAGTTTAGTATATAAGCAGTCTGAATTCATTGTAGATGTGGGGAGGCATGGTGGGATTTGTTTGGAGGATGTTCAAGAAAGAGTATTTAGAATAAAAGTGAAGACATCACACTATAAAATATCACTCATGAAATTATGCAGTCTTTCTTAAACACTTCCTAAATGGAACTTTACAGGAGTCTAAAACAGCTGTCTTAACCTGCAGTGGAGCTGATAGAACAAGGTTTATTTCTAAGCAGTTTTGGATCAATTCTATTGGTCTGTCCATAATACATATTCACTAAATTAAAAGAGGAACATGAGCTAAAACAAAGTATTATAAAAATAAAGAAAAGGAAAATGTGATCACTTTTATGTACCTTTAGTAAGACTATAAAAACAATACTGAAACTCTGACTGTAGTTTCTAATGGTATTGATTCTGCATATTGGAGGGACCACCTAAAATGTAACCAGCTTTGGTTCTTCTGATCCAGAAGGAAACAGAACTGGAAGGCAACAGAGCTAGAGGTTCTCGGTCCAAGTCATCTTCCTGCAGGGTTGGGACTCACATCACAACAGGACTTTGGTCACTTTAGTAAACCACTTACCTTATTAACCTGTATATTATATCAACATTTGAACATCTGCATATGCATATGATTTGATACACTTGTACTGAATATCCCTCCACACCAGTAAAGTGAGCTGACTGATGTGTTATATTAATTATAAACGCTGGACTACTGTAGCTAAGTAGTAGACCTACAGCATTATTTTGCTTGTTGAATGTGTTTGCTGCTCACTGCGTTCACTCACCATTAAAACATAGTCAACTTTATCCACAGTAGATCCACATTCAGAATTCACAACAGTAGCTGTTGTAGAGCTTCATAGATCTGGATAGGTTTCCATGTAATACGTTAATTCAGCTCTATGTAAATATGCAAGGCACAAATGAGACGACACCTCACTGAGTTGGTTAAAGAGATGGTATTTAAGGCCTCTCTCAGCCGCGTTTCAGTGCTTCTCTTTCCACTGGTAAGTCTTTTTGGCTTCTACGGCAGCTTGTCTGGCTTTAGGTCTGTGTTCTACTGATCACATGTCAGCTTTAATTTACAAAGTCTTTTTGGTCATTCAGGTCTATTAACATGTATGTGTCAGTTCTAGATTGTTCTACTGATTCCGTGTCAGTTTTGATTTTGATCTGGTCATTCAGGTCTATTAACATGTTTAGACAGATTGACACACCTGCGCATTAGTGCTGAGGTTCTTGAGGAGCTGTTCTAGATTGTTCTAGATTGTTCTGTACTTGTGACAACATATTACAGTCACTCTTGTTTCAAAACCTTGTATCGCCATTTCCGTCTGTTTTTATCAGTATTCGAAGATGCTTTTACAATATCTTAAACATGAGGAACTGACCAATAGAAGTTCTCTTAAATTACTGGGAATATACTAGTTCTACAGTCACTTCCATTCAAAGTTCAGATAATCATTTTCCATCCTTTAACAGTAAAACTGCTGATTTGGGGATATAAGATTTTGTCAGAGATGATTATTCTGGGGTTCTTTTGGAACAGCACTTACCAGAAATTCATTTCTATTTCCAGAACTGACCTTGTTTGGGGAGAAATGGCTTCATTGGGTGTGAAGTTCCTGCTGGTCACTATGCTGGTGCACCTAAGCCTCGTACTGGCCGTGCATGCAGAGGAAGAGGTCAGAGTCATGCTACCAAATCTGTAAAAAAAAACACGTATCTAGAACTACAGTTGTACAAGAGTGTATATAATACATTAATGTACTCAGCCATAGTAAATACTCATTACTGTGCTCATTTTCCATTAGGACATATATTCTAGTTTTGTACAGATTGAGAGTGAAAAGTTCTGATATTGATTCAGCATGTAGGAAGTAGAGTCCTAAATCATGACCACCTTCTGTTCTTCCCATCCAGGAGGAAACCGAACTGGAAAGCCGCAGGGCTAAAGGTTCTCGGTCCAGGTCATCTTCCTGCAAGGTTAGTACTCACATCATGACAGGACTTTGTTCACTTTAGCCAACCAAATTCACTGAATATTATATAAACATTTGAACATCTTCAAATGATATATGATATAAATACATATATATATATATATATATATATATATATATATATATATATATATATATATATATATATATATATATATATATATATATATATATATATATATGGCTAAAATAATAAGCTCCTGTGTTCATGGAATTAATGATGCCAAGTGTATTATGTGACCAACTCATAACATACTACAACAGTCATATGAAATCTCTCTGCAAAGAAATAATAATAATTTAACTGAATAATTTATAAATTGTATGTACTTATTCACCTAGGGAAAAGGTTGTTCCAAGAAAAAATCATCAATAAAATTTAGTGGAAAGTTTAACATTAATATCGGTGGGGGTGGTGCTGCTGCTCCTGCTGCTGAACCTGCTCCTCCTCCTCCTCTTGATGCTGTTCCTCCAGCTGAGGGAGGTGCTGCATGAAAACCTCATCACTGAATTGTCTTCTATCTCTTCTCCACTCTACACCAACTCCTAATAAAGTCCATTAAAACTGCTGTACCTGTCTCTTTCATCCGTCTCCATCCAGCCAGTCCTAATTAAATGTTTTACTAAGGCCTTCATTTATATACGTGTCTGCACAGCTAAAGAAAAGCCATTATGTTTGTGAATGCTATCAAAGTAGGGTTGCCTTGAAAGTTGCCTCACCATCAGGATAAAGACTTCTTCAAAAATGTATAGAATTTACTTGCACCAAAGCCATGCACCAAAGAGTGCTCTGTTTGCTTTGTACAGCACTGTACCCTGAATCCGTGCTACACTGTAGCCTGAAAAGCAGGGTAGAGGTATGAACACATTGAACCCATGTAATGTGAAGTGAATCAGAGTACTTCAAAAACAAACACTCAGAAACAGTTTTTCTGAATTGCTAAGGGACTTTTAAGTATGTAAACAGCTCACCATCACATCACATACATTAGCTTTTTGAACACCCTATTCATAACTAAATTGGGATGTATGGAGACATTAATATGTAGTATGAACATATATTTTAGGTAGCCTTTTATTACTGTACATGTCATCACCATTTAAGTATATTTACACAATTTCTAAATATATAGCTTTTTGCACACATACGTATATAGACTGTATATTTGTTATGATGAGAGAATCTCTGAACAGCACTAAAGATATAAATACTTAAGCAGGGCCACTCGGTTCTCCCAGGCTAGATCCTCTATATAGTAAGACGATTATAGGCATGATGGTTTTAACTGTCTTATGTCCAAAACAAAGGTGGAACAAAAGTAAGTCAAATTAACCTCTTAAAAAGATTGTGTTGTTTTGCTATTTGGCATGTTGGCAATGCTTCCCCTTGGCTAATAAAACATACAGAGACACAGCAACGGTAGGCTTCTGAAATGCTGTGGAAGGAAATACAGTAGGGGGCAGGAAGTGATTATTTTCTGCACAGAAAGCACTATCACCAGATCTTAAAGAGCTTTTTGTGTCATACATGCTGGTTTAAATTTAAATCCAGAAAGAACAAGAGACTTTAATCAAATGCCAGAAATGGCTGTTTATGAGGAAAATATGGTTTTCTATTCACCAGCTTGTTGCCAAGCAGCCCCCAGTTGCCCTGTTCCACCTTAGATGACGTCAGCTTTGTGTGGGCACCAGGAGCAAGGATTCTTAAAGCATTCTTACCTTGTCGAAGCAAAAAGTACAAAGGGTAGGACATCTTGTGGTCATATACTGGTACTACATCATAGTATGTCATGGCAGGGGATAAGGCTGTTTTCACACCTACTGAAGTCTGTAACAGAGTTTGGGTTAAAGGTGATATTGTATATTGTCCTATTCTGTTTGTTTCACAATGCATTAGCTGAAGGGAACACTTTATGGAATGCAAAGGGGAATTAAAGTGTTAAAGCAGCTTACATACCAGTGAGACACATAGTCCACACAGAAGGTGCAGGAAAATAGTGTCCCACCTAGAGTACAAATAGACATAAAACAAATAAACAACATTTTTAAAAATACAATAAACCATAGATGTGGCTGTTCTTAGAGTGCACATGTACAAGGTATAACAAGATGTAACACAGATGTGCAATGTGTAGATATATGGGATGAAGCGGTGTAATTCATGCTTGAGCACTACTACAGAAAAGTCATAGATGAGTTTTCATTGCAGATGGAGGAGCAGGTGATGGAGCACAGGTGAATGGATTTGAGCACAGTATTGTAGAGTCTGAGGGCTGCAGGGATAAATGATCTGTGGAAGCGTTCCTTCCTGCAGCATGGCAGAAGCAGTCTGCTGCACAGTGTGCTCCTCGGTCCCTGTAGTGTGCTATGGAGTGGTTGAGAGATGTTCTCTCTGCCACCACTTCCCCTGTGTCCTGGTTCCTACCCAGTACTGAGCAGGCCTGATAATGCTGTTGAGCCTATTGGTGTCCTACCTGTAAATACTGCTACCCCATCACACAGTGACACTGCAGACTCATAGATCATCTTCAGCAGCTTGTCTCCTGCACCAGAAGACACTAACAGGAACACCAACTAGCACAAACTGGTCAGAGCTCTCACAGCTGTCCCATGTTCAGCCCAAACACTCCCACCCTGCACAAAAATGAAGTCTGCATCTCAAATGGATCCATACTCACTATGTAGTGCACTATGTAGGCCACAACGCAATGGCCGCGACTCCCAAAGTGTTCAGACAGGAAGTTATTTACATTCAGCCAAAAATGGACAAATCCTTACCTACATATTTAGTGCACTATTTGGGTTTCATGTCCTACACAGTGCACTACATAGAGAATAGGGAGCCATTAGAGGGTCAGCCATAGAGCTTTAATGTCTGTGTGTGTCATGTGTTCATGACTGGTTCACCACTTAGTATGTAACCAATCAGGTTGTTGCTACAGATGAAGAGAGATAAGAGAAGCCTCTTCATATGCCTGGGGTGTGAAAGTTCTGTGCTAAAGTCAGAAACCACACATCATCTATTTTAATAAGAGTCAAAACTGCTTATTAATTTTCAGAAGATATTTGATCAGACATCAGCTAACTTTTGTCTATGGCTGCATATAACATTTGCTGTGCCCTCCACATACCCGGGCACCCCTGGAAATCTGAACAAATATCCAACCATCATTTGAAGTACAGTAATTAAAAACCAAACTTAATCTTAGCCTGTCATAAATATTCCATATATTATATAATTCCTCATTGTTCTGAAAAATACAGTATGTGTACAATTCTTTGCACACCTGGAAATCCTCATGAATAAAACCAATCAAAAGTATTTTCCTCTTCATGTGATTTAAAAATCCAATTGCGTGTCAATAGGAAAACCTAAATGGTCAACCATGACTGTTTCACTGGGGTATGGATATTAGGTGACATAGAAGCCAAATTCCCCCCCAAAGTCAGATATACATTGTGCAATTTTACCCTCATTTTTAGCCAGATTTGGCTAAATGTTTTTATGCAGTTACTTCAAACATATAATTCTGCTTTAGGAGCTGAGTTTAATCAATAGGAGAAAACGGAATATTGATCTGAAATAGTGTCGTACCGGGAACGTGCTGCACTGATATAACATATGAACAGTGAACTGAAGAGTCCTGAGTATAAAATTTGAGTAGTCAGATTGCAGAACAAAAGACACTCCACTGATAGTCGTTATTTTATGAGTGCAAATGAACAGTGGCAATAAAGTTTTAACTGTCACTACACTGCTCTCTACAACCACCGGCCTGAAACGAGGGAACAGTGTAACCTTTACAATGAGCCGTTTCTTATTTGTACACTCTGACCTACAATTTGAAGTTGTATCCAAGTGTTCTCTCAGTTAGTGGGGCTTTGACTCTGACAGCCTGAGGTTATATAAACTCATCATCTAAACAATAGCACAAATAGATGCACCCAGAAAGAATCAACTGCCAGGAATGAAACTTGGTGGGTAGGTCTGATATGGTGAGACATGTGAATGATGCAAGTTTCACACTCAGCCACGCATGTGACGTAAGCAAGGACGGGCCTTGTAACTGTACCTGGCTGACCCAACACGTTTGCGGACATTCAGTGAGCAGTGATGTCCTCCTTGAGTCGGCTACACAATACAGGGCTACATGACCATTACGATGACTTCCCTTACACCATGTCAACATCACCAAAGACTGTATTAGTGTTGTGCCAGACTTTCATGGAGGGACTCAGAACAGCAGCGGACCATCCTCAGTGATGATTTAGCCAGTCAATTCAGAGCAACTCCTAATTACAACAACACTATAATGATGATTAGTGCGGAAATGGCCAGTTTAGGGGTGAAATAGACGCAATTGAGGAATCCATCCTCTTCAGGTCAACCCCGGATAGTCACAAACTATCAGAGGAAGAAATGTCTGATTAGTCTTTGATTAAATAGGAGGATCGTCGGATGGGCCCCCAGGTGAAACCTCCTCACAACTTAAGACACAAAGAAGCTCCATGGTAGATAAACTGATCAGCAACGCAGGCAGACAAGCGTTGTGAGGAGGTTTCAGATGCATCCTGGGGGCCAATTCAGAGCAGCTCCTAATTAGCAGCATTAGCATTAGCACCAGCATTAGAGCGCACAAGATGGGCACTAGCTTCGCATTAGACTAAAGAGGTTGGGGATTAACTCAGCTCTGGCAAATAAAACAAACAGACATTAAGCTCTGACCCGATAGATGAGGTCACTTAAAGGTCACCTCAAAGTTTAACTCAACTTGAGGTCATTAGAGTTCACCCAGCTCTCTCTTCTATATAGAACTCGAGTTATTAATCAGTTTTCTCACTAGCTGGTACACTTTCCGTCACACAGTCCTATCAGACCTTTATTCTCTTGAGCTCCCAGAGAATGCATCGCTGTGGCCTTGCTGGGCCTCAGATTCATAACTTCCTCAAATTCACTCTGGCATGAATTATTACAGACTGCAGGGTCATGTGATTACTGTAATGACTTTACATTTGTCTGTAACATAGTAATGTAATGCCTTAGTCAGCACTCACACTGATACTAGCCTTGGGTTCACACCAGCAGTGTGGGAGCCAGAGAAGTGAGGACAGGGAATTGCACGAGCACGAACATCAGCATGAGCAACTATCAACAATAAGCTCCGAGCCACATTGACCATGTAATCAACCATGGGTTGACTTTTCCGGAGGCTGTGCAGAGGGTCCAGGCTAATCTAAGCTACTACACTGTAGCAAACATTATCCGGACTGGGCCGTTTCATTCATAGACATCAAGTAAGCATAAAGCAGATATGCAGGGTCCTGTTTCAGCGCAACTCTGAACGGGTTAAGCAAATGCGCTATGAATATATGCAGGTGTGCTATATGTGCTATGCTATCCTCTCACCGGTACTGTAATCCATTGCCCTCAGTACTTTGTATATTTCAAACGGTCATACAAAGCTGTAATGTTACAGAGGGTGATGAAGCTACAGGGGTTGGACAATGAAACTGAAACACCTGGTTTTAGACCACAATCATTTATTAGTATGGTGTAGGGCCTCCTTCTGCGGCCAATACAGCGTCATTTGGGCAGCCGTGGTTTTATGTTTTTTGGATACAATCCGGGTTAGCACCCGAACATCCCTTTCAGACAGCTTCCTCTTGCGGCCACAGTTAATCCTGTTGGATGTGGTTCGTCCTTCTTGGTGGTATGCTAACATTACCCTAGATACCGTGGCTCTTGATACATCACAAAGACTTGCTGTCTTGGTCACAGATGCGCCAGCAAGACGTGCACCAACAATTTGTCCTCTTTTGAACTCTGGTATGTCACCCATAATGTTGTGTGCATTGCAATATTTTGAGCAGAACTGTGCTCTTACCTGCTAACTGAACCTTCACACCCTGCTCTTACTGGTGCAATGTGCAATTAATGAAGATTGGCCACCAGGCTGGTCCAATTTAGCCATGAAACCTCCCACACTAAAATGACAGGTGTTTCAGTTTCATTGTCCAACCCCTGTAGATGCAGCTGCTGTAGGACACAATTTCCTTAACACTGACAAAGCTGACTTCAACCTTGCCAAAACAGGGCACAGGTGGAGGAACACTCTAAGACTTCATGCCAGCGTCCGTTTTCCTGGGCAGCGTGGTGTGCATCTATAAGTCAGAATGGTGTTGTTCATCGTGGCATGCTTGGTCCCTACAACACAGCACAATTCACCTTCCTTGACACACTGCACAACATTCTTATTCCCCATCACCAGGGGGAGGGACCAAAGCCATCCAGGTACGTGGTTGTCTGGGACAATGTTAGTTTCCACCAGGCTGTTCTGGTCCATAGCTGCTTCACTGATCATTCACATAACATTGTGCTAACCTTCCACCATACTTTCCATTCCTGAAACCCATTAAGGAGTTCTTTTCAGCACGGAAGTGGACGGTGTATGATACATAGACAGACAGATAGACAGGTGTTGTGGAGTTACAGGGCTGTTATACAGTGTTACACCATATACAGTATGACTGTTTCAGTAATGTCCATGCCCAAAAAATAAACATTACCCGGGTAATTGTGCTTTACTTTATAGTGGTTATGTACTAATTATGCAAAAATAGCCTGTATATTTGTAAAAATTTATAAACGAATAAGTATTATGATCGATACACTGAACACTCAAAAACACAAGCTAGTAGTGTTTTCAGTTTATTCCATCTTTGGGTGAAGTGTTCGCTTTCTCCAGTGTCCAAGTGTAAGACATTCTATATGTTAAGTTTGGACAAAAGAAGAGAGAGTTTCAGAAATTGGGTTAAAGCAAACTGTAGCAGTGTAAGGGAGAAAGAATAGGTGCTGTGTGTGTGTGTGTGTGCTTATATGTATGTTTAACAGAGAGCTCACCGGTGATAAGTATTAGAATAACGGTACATTATCATGAGCATTCGAATGTAATTTAGTCTGACACTAACTTTCCTTTTTATTGGGTTACGTTCAATCAAGTTATCCAAAATGATGATCTAGTACTTTACAGTTTGTACCACACACATGCCTGATTCATACATAGAACATAAAGGACTGTTAAAGAAAGCATTGCCAGGAAAATAAAGAAATGACTTGACTCTAAAATAAAGTTCAAAAAGTTCAGCACTTTGATAACTGCAATGGCCACCACATCAGGAGTGGAGCAATTCAATATGAATAGCAAACTGAGGAGTACTACAGTTAAATGTGAAATTTGCATGATCAGATCTTGTCATTAACGTATTAGACTTTCAGTGATCCATCATAAATGTATTTCATGTTAATAATGCTATCAGATTCATCACCGCTGAAAGGCCCAACTGTGAAAGGCCCAACTGTGAAAGGCCCAACCCCTTGTCATCCTCTTAAAGTACTTAGACCTCCAGTAGGTTTTCAACAAGCAGAAGACCACTAAACTGAGTCCACACAAGGCTGCCTTGCCTTTCATTTTTAGGAAAGTTATATGGAGGATGAATGTTATGTGGTGAGAAAAAATTCCAGAAGCTCTAGCCCAGTTTTATTAGACCATCCACCTCTCCCGCTTCAGGGTTCCTCTTTCTCAAAAAGAAGGATGGGGGTATTTAGTTGTATGTCGATTGTTACAGCTGAAACCTAATCACCAAAAAATAAATTCAAAAAATCTGTAATCACAGGCATGTGATTAGATATGGTTAACATTCATAAACTATCAGATCAGTTAATCAACAGGCTAGCCATGGCCACCAGGGCTTAACAATCAAAGTTATTATGCATCAGTATGTTGTGTAAGATGCTAAAACTAAGCTTAACATTAGCTGAGAAAGCAAGAAATACTTTGCTATAGGTATGCTAATACAGTTATCTGTAATAATCTATTATATTAATCATTTAAAACTCAAACAGGCATTTGATTACATCCGGTCATCAGTATTACACACATTAGCTAGTTCTAGATGTTTATAATTCAGACAGCTCGTGGTCACCATTACCTATATCGGGATTCTGACTTAAGGTAGAGTCTAGAGCTAAAGGCTAGGGCTAGGCATAACAGAAAAATGCAGTTGAAATGTTTGGCACAGCCTTCATGAAAAATTCAGGTGCATCGAAGCATGTGTTTGGCCAATTTATTATTAGAGTTTGCATAAAGCCTCCCATAGGCTGATTGCTGATTAAACCGGTCAATACCTAGGGGAGCCACAGAAAGGTATTTTCATTCCAGAGGACTAAGAGGAACGGTGAGTGTAAAAACATCCTTGTAGCCATAACATTACCTTCTACTAAACTAATTAAACATTTTAATCTCCTCTGTTTCATTTCTGTTTTTGAGGTTTTAGAACTATAACCAAAAAGGTCTTTTCGTAATAAGTAGCCTGCATAAGTCTGTTAGTAAAAGAACTAAAAAGGTGTGCTGACATTTTTTAAACTTTGCCTCAAAATAATTAAATTCTACTCAAGAACATTTGTAATTACACTGTTCTACTCACCAATTTAAAAAAATACATGCATGCAGATGGTCTACATACAGATGTTATACATTCCCTCAATATATTTTTACTCCTCCAGAGACATCATCATGAAGATCTATCCGTTTGCCGTGCTTTTGCTACTGGCATTGTATGCTGCACTTTATGCTGATGCCCAACCACAAAATGTGACGGATCGCTACATCCACAAGCAACATGTGTTTGGGAATATGAACACACAGAAATGTGACAGTGAAATTGCAAAGAGGAAAATCACACACGGAGATTCAAACAACTGCAAACCAGTCAACACCTTCATAGTAGCAGAGAAAAAACAAATCAGAGCGGTCTGCCAGAAAGGAGGTAAACCAAAGGGTGGAAATCTCTATGAGAGCACCAAACCTTTTCCGGTAGTCATTTGCCGTTTGAAAAGTGGAGAAAGACACCCCAAATGTGTGTACAGTGGTGGCAAGAAAGCTAGCACTCGGAAAATCACAGTGGCGTGTGATCAAGGCTGGCCAGTGCACTATGAAGAAGACACGGTGGTGGTTCAGTAGTAACTCATGTGCTGTAGTCAATGCTGATCTTTAATGCTGAACTAATGTTTCAGAACGTTTGGTGATATTTTACTGGTGAATACTGTGCATTATGGAGGGCTTTGCTTAGGGATACTTGCTTACCATATATTTCTGAGGCATTTGGGATAAAGTCAGCGGCTTTTCAGCACAGAGCTCTTAATAGAGGTTTGTTCTTTAATTGAACTTATGTGTTTGTTAAATGAATTCAATTACAGTAATATTTCCATCCCATTTCATGTATGTGTTCTTCTTTGGAGTGATTGGATTCTCCCTTGTGAATTAAAATACGTAGTAAAATAGTCTCAGTAGGTCCTTTATTCTTGGTTTGACTGAAAATGAAAAAATATATATATAAATTCTTATAAAACTTGCATAAATCATCATGATATCAACAACATGTTTAGATGACAGAACTGGAATTGATCTAGAATATATCCCAGTGGGAGATTTTTATCTGTACTACTATATCACATCAATTCTATAGCAGTTTCATTTCCACAGGTAGATCTCTTTATCTTAAATGCTCAGTTTGAACACAAGTCTAGGATGAAAAAATAATGGCATATGAATTCATATTCAACTACTGTAAGGAAAAGTACAAAGTGAGGGACATCTTGTGGTCCTATACTGGTACTACATCATAGGGTGTTATGGCAGAGGATAAGGCTGTTGTCACACCTACTAAAGGCTGTACCAGAGTTTGGGTTAAAGGTGATATTGTATCTTTTCCTATTGGTTCTGTTTGTTTCACAATGCATTGGCTGAAGACATAATACTTTATTGATCCCAAAGGCAAATTAGAGTGTTACTTCAGCTTACATAGTGGTGAGGGCAATAGTCCATACAGAAGCCACATAAAATAGAGTACAAAAAGATAAAGAATAAATAAAATGAAATATAAAAAACAAATACACAGAAATAAAAACATAAAATAAAGAGATTTAATAGAATACAATAAACCGGAGATATGGCTGTTCTTAGAATGTAACCAGTCAGGTTGTTGCTTCTATGATTCTGTTGGCCTTCAGTTATTAGTCATTAGTAGGGGCTTGTATATCAGAACACTGTGAAGGTCCATCTCAAGTTTAAACAGGACTATGTGTACAGTACAGCACTGACTCTACCACAGACTTTGAGAGGGAGTTATTAGTGTCTCAATCGCTCTGAGGTGTGAAAAAGGAGAGCGAGGCATAAAGAAAGAAAGAGTCACAGATGAGGAGATAAGAGAAGACAGACACAGTACTACGCAAGCCAGAAACCATCCTTCATTTATTTAATGTTCAGTCAAAACAGACATTAAGTACAAGTTTTTAATTTTTCATGAGATATTTCTAAGATGATTAGATATGTATCCGATAATCCACTTGCAAAAACTGGAGAAGGTCAAAGAAAGAATACATTTAAAAAATGGAGAAAATCAAAAAATAAAAGCTACAGAGACAATGGTACTCCTAACAACCACCTGGAAGACTTGGTAGACCAGCAAAATTGTCCCCTTCAGTAAAACAGATTTTAAAGCTCTTAGAGAGAGCTCCAGCTCCCTTCTTGCTTGAGAATCACATGTGCGTCTGTCCATCCTTCTACTGTGAGAACACAATGCAACTGCTAATGTCTCAAAACAACATCTGCAGAAAAATTCTCATTTTGAAATCATTGTAAAGTCATTTTAGGATAAGTTTAGTTATCTTATTTCCAGAGGGTTTTTTAACTAACTGTAGTAAAATAATTTTAGGAAGCCAGATGGTTTAGTAAGCCAAATTTTCTCACTATATTGGCAAATGAATTTGGCTTGGTTTAAGAAATTTGCTTGAAAAACAACAAATTATCTGCCAACATAGAGATAAAATTTCTCTAGAATGACTTTAATCAAGTAAAAATATCTGGAAATATGCATAATCTTAAAATCAGTTTACAACAGTCTCAGAATGAGGGTTTTACTTGCCAAGACATCATTTTTGCTGTGTTTATTGATAGCACAGGCATTCAGTACTAGCTGCTTTATATTCATAAATCATAACTTCAAACATATTCACAATTAATTAAGTTGAAGTTTACAACATCATCAAAATAACAGCAGTAAACATCAGAAACCTCAATTTTTAAAAAAAAATGTGTCGATGCATGTAACACAGACTTTAATGCAGCAAAGAGGCACTTCTTAAAAGTGTCTAAAGTGAACAAGCTGATTTACAGGTTACAGCGTGGGGCATGGAGCTTTGATGGCACATTAGTCTGAGTTTCAAAGTGTACAGGCAGACAATAGTTCCTAATCTTTCCACACCCAAGAACCACATACCGAGTCTTAATGTCAATGCTCTGTATTTTGCAACTGTTTTTTATTTTCTCACTTTCAACCATGTAGACTGTAAACTGCTGCTCACTGATACGCAGGTTCTCAGTATTACCATCATATTCAAAGCCTCAAAAGTCAAACTGAAAGAAAAACAAGTATTTCCAAAACGGCAACTATACAGGAGAGGCCAAAAACCAAGTCAATGGAACCAGACGTCTTTCCAAGCAGTTTAGCAGCCTAATATGGTTCGCAAAACAAACTATTCAGTCATCCAATTTTTTAAACCATTGTAATAATGTCCAGCTGGATTGGCATATAGCATTTAGGGCAATACAAAAGTTTCTCTCTTCATAACAAGGCAGCAAGGTGTGCTTTTAAAAGCTCTGCTTTGTATAAATGACACTACTAATGTTTATTTTGCTCTTTTTCATGGGGACCGAGATCCAGATTGTAATAAAACAATCTATGGAGGCAGTCCCAGTTTGCTCTCAGTTTGCTATTTCTCCCGTTACTAACATTTTAGGAGAACACACATCTACTCGACTACAAAACACAATATTTAAGAAGGAAAGTAAAATCAGGGAGGACCAACAAGTAGCATTCACCTGTTCATTTCAGTTTACAACATCCCCATGCAGTAACACAGTCTAAACAGAACATCCATCAGTCTCCTCACACTTCTCCAGCCTTCATGAACAGAGTTAGTGGACAGGTAGAAATAAATTGTTGATGCATTTTTAACCAAGACACAGCAGCAGGCATTCCCTTGGGCTCGTCAATGGTGAATCAAACAATGGTTTATTCGGTTCTCACCAAACTACACAACTGAAGGTAACATCCTCTTAAAGGAACATACACAGTCTATCAGCAGCAACACTTACTCACCACACTAAAAGGACACACCCATGCCTCCATCTGACTGCTCTGCATAGAGGAATCCAAGTTTAATGAGAGATGTGTAAAGAGGCATGATGCCATATTCTAAAGAGCTGTAGCCAAACAAGAACCCACTTTAACATCCCTGTAGTAGAACATGTTATAAATCATTTTATATATTCTATATATATATTCTAGATATATGTAGCAAGGTCTTGCTGTGGAGCAACAAGCTATGTTTACTTAGCAGCTAACCCTAGTTGTACTGTCAAATCAACACATACCCACACAAATGTCTACAGCTGCACAAAATTATATGTACAGTTAAGCACAATCTGCAGAATCAGCTAATTTCAAAATTACATTAGAATAGTTCATCTATTATCACCATATTTACAAATAACACTGTCCTACTGAAACTCATTGCCTGTTTATAGCACTGTCACAACCCAGTACTTTCAGCAGGAAAAGGTTTCATGTCACTCCGTTCCCATCATCGTATACCTTGATTTCACCTTACTCCAATGGCTAGTGCAGTCTGAGAATCTCAGTTCAGTGGAGGATATTTTGAGTGATAAAACAAACTATGGAAATTTGCAGTCTAAATGTTCTACCACTTTTTATGGAATCCCAAAGTTCCTCGTAGAACAAGGTGTTCTTAATGCAGTAGCTTCAAAAATATAATTCTGCTTTAGAAGCTGAGTTTAATCAGTAGGAGAAAACAGAAGACTGATCTGACACAGTGTCGTACCGGGAACATGTTGCACTGATATGAGATATGAACAGTGAACTGAAGAGTCCTGCGTATGAAATTTGAGTGGTCAGATTGCAGAACAAAAGACACTCCACTGATAGTCGTTATTTTATGAGTGCAATGAACAGTGGCGATAAAGTTTCAACTGTCACTACACTGCTCTCTACAACCTCTGGCCTGAAACGAGGGAACAGTGTAACCTTTACAATGAGCCGTTTCTTATTTGTACACTCTGACCTACAATTTGAAGTTGTATCCAAGTGTTCTCTCAGTTAGTGGGGCTTTGACTCTGACAGCCTGAGGATACATAAACTCATCATCTAAACAATAGCACAAATAGCTGCACCCAGAAAGAATCAACTGCCAGGAATGAAACTTGCAACAAGTCAGTTTATTAAATTTCAGCCCGGTCTGGATTTGCCTACACCTATTGCTATTGTTGTGAAACCCCTAAAAGAAACAACAGCTCACCCACGAAGCTCTAGATCATGCAAACTCCGCTGTTCCAAACTGCCTTCATGAGGACCATCAAAAATGGGTCTCCATGGTTGTGCAGATGTGCACTCTTAATTGTTATATAAATAATAAATTGCATTTTTTCCTCATCCAATCGCAACTATTAAAGGTCTAAAGTAGCCAAACTAGCTCATTAGCCATTTAACATGCACGCTATGTTTACTTTGCAGCTAACACTAGTTGTACTGTCAAATCAATACATATTCGCAGAAATGTCTAGAGCTACACAGAATTCTGTGTAAAGTTAAGCAAAGCTGCGTTCACAAGAGTGAAAACATGGGCAAAATACACTTATTCAGCCAATATAGACAACAAAGATCTTAGAATTAGCTACACAGCTAACAAATAAACTTTAATCAGTGCTAACTGCTAGGCATGTTATTGTACCAAATTAGAAACTAGAACCCTTCTGCAGTTTCAAAAACCCCATGATGTTTCATTTGATATACAATACTGCTTTCTTTTATTTATATTTATCTGCCTCAATCCAGCATACTGCATGTTGTTTGTTACAACATAATACGACTGTGCACTGTAACAACTGTGGAAACTGACTGCAGTCAGCTTATATAATAGCAATCTCAAACAACTGCCATTGTAATACTTGTGACACGCCTAGTTTTACAAATGTCACTAGGTGTCTAACTCTGGATGGCGGCCCTTTTTGAAAATAGTGCTAGTAGAATACTATAAATCAGAATCTGCAAATATCATCAGTAGATTAATGCAGTTTTCACTTTTCAAAATACCTTTTTATTTATCACCATATTTACAAATGACACTGTCCTACTGAAACTCATCATCTGCTTATATCACTTTCACAACCCAGTGCTTTCAGCAAGAAAAGGATTCATGCCACTCCGTTCCCATCGTCGTATACCTTGATATCACCTTACTCCAGTGGCAAGTGCAGTCTGAGAATCTCAGATCAGAGGAGCATATTTTGGATGATAAACAAGAAATTTGCTGTGTAAATGTTCTACCACTTTTTATGGATTCAAAAAGGTGATATTTAGGCAGTTGCTTCAAACATATAATTCTGCTTTAGGAGCTGAGTTTAATCAATTGGAGAAAACGGAAGACTGATCTGACACAGTGTTGATCTGTTTAACTTTAATCTCTGTAATTATTAACCACCTCGTACCAGGAACATGTTAAAATGATGTAAAGTATGAATAGTAAACTGAAGAGTACTGCATATGAAATTTGAGTGGTCAGATTGCAGAACAAATGACACTTAGACACTTAATGACACTGATAGTCGTTATTTTATGAGTGCAAATGAACAGTGGCAATAAAGTTTCAACTGTCACTACACTGCTCAGAGCTCACACACACAAATATCAATCTGCAGAACTTATTCAATTACGTTAAAATTTGTGTATTTGATGCTCTTCACAAAAGAGTTTAGTTCATAAGCAGTCTGAAACCATTATTGGTGTACCTGTGGGGAGGCATGGTGGGCTTTGTTTGGAGGGTGCTGGAGAGTTTAGTCAAGGCTACTCCTAGAAGGTTCTCCTAATGTTTAACTTTAGAATATAAGTGACCATGAAATAGCACTCATGCAGTTCACCTTAAAAGCCTACAAAACAGAACCTTTTTTTTAACCAGGTTTAGAGCAATTTTATTGGTCTGTCCATCATGAATATTCACTAAATTGAAAGGGAACTACAGCTTTTAAACTGTCTAAAAAAGTTTATTTGAGCAAAGAAATGTATATTAGAGGAAAAAAATACAATTTTGTGAAACATATATAGTTTGGTTCTTTCTTATAAAATTAATACACAATGTAAATGTCATCAGCCACTTTCTAATAAGATCAGAGGTAGAAGTTTTGTATATGATGATACGTACAGACTACCAGTGGTATGAAATGTGTAGTGAGAGTTGAGGGACTGTTTGGAAATGGTTTTTCTTTTTCTTTTGAGAGCCTTAAAAAAGCCTATTGATCTGGACATTCACCTTAGTTGCTGACACCAAACCAGACCACAGACATCTGATGTTAATAACACACAGTGTAAATATTGAACTGAACACTGGGACGGGGGAGGATGTACTGTTTAACCTGGGAACACAGTTATTTCCATTGTTACTGAAATGTGCACATGATTTGATACACCGATGTATCAAATGATTTGGTACTGGATAGCCCTCCACAATAGTAAAATGAGCTAGCTGAAGTGTTACAGCAGACCAACAGCATTATTTTGCTTGTTGAATGTTTTTCCTGCTCACTGCGTTCACTCACCATTAACATATAGTCAACTTCATCCACAGAAGATCCACATTCAGAATTCACAACAGTAGCTGTTGTAGAGCTCCATAGATCTGGATAAGTGTTCATGTAATACGTTAATTCAGCTCTATTTAAATATGCAAAGCACAAATGAGAGGACACCTCACTGAGTTGATTAAAGAGATTGTATTTAAGGCCTCTCTCAGCCGCGTTTCAGTGCTTCTCTTTCCACTGGTAAGTCCTCTTGGCTTTGGCTTTTACTGCAGCTTGTCTGGCTTAACTAAGTTTCAGCTCTACTGATTCCGTGTCAGTTTTGATTTTGATGTGGTCATTCAGGTCTATTAACATGTTTAGACAGGTTTACTCACCTGTGCATTAGTGCTGAGGTTCTTGAAGAGCTAAGTTCTAGATTGTTCTATATTCCGTGTCAGTTCTGGATTGTTCTACTGATTCCATGTCAGTTTTGATTTTGATGTGGTCACTCAGTTTTGATTTTGATGTGGTCATTCAGGTCTATTAACATGTTTAGACAGATTTACTCACCTGTGCATTAGTACTGAAGTTTTGAAGAGCTTTGTTCTAGATTGTTCTAGATTGTTCTGTACTTATGACTTGTGGAAACCAACATATTACTGTCACTGTTGTTTCAAAACCTTGTATCGCCATTTCTGTCTGTTTTTATCATTTTTCGAAGTTGCTTTTACAGTTTCAGTTTTTATTCCCAACTTTTTTGGGATTTGTTGATGCCATGAAATTTTGAAACAACATATTTTTCCCTTAAAATGATACATTCTCTCAGTTTAAACTTTTGATCTGTGATTTGTGTTCTATTCTGAATAAAATATTAGATTTTGGCACCTCCACATCATTGCATTCAGTTTTTATTCACAATTTGTTTAGTGTCCCAAATTTTTTGGAATCCGGTTTGTAATAATTTATAACTTGTGTGTACTTATTCACCTAGAGAAGACGTTGTTCCAGGAGAAAACCATCAATAAAATTGTTTGACAAGCTTAACATCAACCTTGGTGGTGGTGGTGGTGGTGCTCCTGCTTCTCCAGCTGAAGAAGGTGCTGCATGACAACCTCATTTACATTACTGAATTGTCTCCCATCTCTTCCCTCTACACCAACTCCTAATAAAGCCCATATCTTAGCAATAAACCTGCTGTGTCTGCCTGTTTAATTTCAAGACGTCTCCATCCAGCCAGTCCTTATTTAACCTTTTACTGGGGCTTTATAAATATATATGTGTGAGCACAGCTAAGGAAGAGCAATTATGCTTATGAATGCACTCAAAGTAGGCTTACACTTACATTTACATTTAAGGCATTTAGCAGACGCTCTTATCCAGAGCGACTTGCAACCGTGCTTAGTGTTCCGTTGGATAATATTCCAGCTAGTAGGAAGTTTAGAGCCTAGAACTCACCACGAGCTCAGACACTGCCCGAACAGGGGCCAGTGCTGGTACCTAAAGATTAATACACAGACATAGACCATTACCTGGCAACCCCAGCCTGGTGCTCATTCCTATAGAGGAGAAAAGGTCGTTATAAGTGCAAAACAATACACATTGACCAAGGTCATTATAAGTGCAATACAAAGGTCATTAAAATGCAACACAATACACACAACTTACACCTCTACTAGAGCTCACTCACTGAAGTGCATTATGAAGAGATGGGTCGTCAGTCTGCATTTCTGCGAGAGACTCCCCTGTTCTGACGCCCAGTGGGAGTTCATTCCACCATGTGGGAGCCAGGACAGAGAAGAGACTGGACGCTTGTCTTCCATGTGTCTTCAGGGGTGGTGGTTCGAGACGAGCTGTACTTGAAGCACGAAGGGCTCGAGGTACAGATCGACTCTTCACCATTGCCATAAGGTAGGGAGGCTCTGGTCCATTCTTGGCTTTGTAGGCCTCCGAGTTTTAAATCTGATGTGGGCAATGACAGGAAGCCAGTGAAGGGAGCGCAGCAGTGGAGTGACGTGGGTGAACTTGGGAAGATTAAAGATGAGTCGAACTGCAGCGTTCTGGATCAGTTGCAGGGGCCTGATGGCCCGCAGAGGAAGACCAGCCAGGAGCGAGTTGCAGTAGTCTAGCCTTGAAATGACCAGAGACTGGACCAGCAGCTGGGTGGCTTCCTGAGAAAGGAAGGATCGTATCCTGCGGATGCTGTAGAGGAGGAATCTGCATGACCGAGTCAGCTTCGCTATATGAGCCGAGAACGATAACTGGCCATCCAGAATCACTCCAAGACTTCTTGCATCCTCAGTCGGGGTGATCAACGAGTTCACGGTGAGGACCTGTAGTGCTGGGGATAAACAGCAGCTCAGTCTTGCTGGGATAGAGCTTAAGGTGGTGAGCTGTTATCCATGAGTTGATGTCAGTCAGGCATGCTGAGATGCTGTTGCAGACCTGTGTATCAAATGATGGGAAGAAAAGCATGAGTTGCGTATCATCAGCATAGCAGTGATAGGATAAGCCGTGAGAGGTAATTACTTCTCCAAGAGAAAGAGTGTAAAGGGAAAACCAACACCGAGCCTTGAGGGACACCAGTGGAGAGCCTACATGGAGCAGACGTGGACCCACTCCATGTTACCTGATAGTGGCGGTCCTCCAGGTAGGACTCAAACCACTTCCATGCAGTGCCAGTGATTCCAAGATCGGTGAGGACCGACAGGAGGATCTTGTGGTTCACCGTGTCGAAGGCCGCAGACAGGTTGAGCAGAATCAGAACTGAGGACAGTTAGGCTGCTCTTGCTGCATGAAGCATCTCAGGCTTTAGGCTTGGCTTGAAAGTTGCCTGACCATCAGGATAAAAGTGTAAAGAAGTCAGGAATTGTTTACGCGGAAGCAATGCACCAATCAGGCTCTGTTTGCTTTCTACAACACTGTACCCTGAATCTGTACTACACTGTATCCTGAATCTGTACTACACTGTATCCTGAATCTGTACTACACTGTAGCCTGAATCTGCACTACACTGTAGCCTGAATCTGTTCTACACTGTATCCTGAATCTGTACTACACTGTAGCCTGAATCTGCGCTACACTGTATCCTGAATCTGTACTACACTGTATCCTGAATCTGTACTACACTGTAGCCTGAATCTCCACTACACTGTATCCTGAATCTGTACTACACTGTATCCTGAATCTGTACTACACTGTAGCCTGAATCTGCACTACACTGTATCCTGAATCTGTACTACACTGTATCCTGAATCTGTACTACACTGTACCCTGAATCTGCACTACACTGTAGTCTGAATCTGCACTACACTGTATCCTGAATCTGTACTACACTGTATCCTGAATCTGCACTACACTGTATCCTGAATCTGTACTACACTGTAGCCTGAATCTGTACTACACTGTACCCTGAATCTGTACTACACTGTATCCTGAATCTGTTCTACACTGTAGTCTGAATCTGTACTACACTGTATCCTGAATCTGTACTACACTGTAGCCTGAATCTGTACTACACTGTATCCTGAATCTGTACTACACTGTAGCCTGAATCTGCACTACACTGTATCCTGAATCTGCACTACACTGTAGTCTGAATCTGCACTACACTGTATCCTGAATCTGTACTACACTGTATCCTGAATCTGCACTACACTGTATCCTGAATCTGTACTACACTGTAGCCTGAATCTGTACTACACTGTATCCTGAATCTGTTCTACACTGTATCCTGAATCTGTACTACACTGTAGCCTGAATCTGTACTACACTGTAGCCTGAATCTGTACTACACTGTATCCTGAATCTGTACTACACTGTAGCCTGAATCTGTACTACACTGTATCCTGAATCTGTACTACACTGTAGCCTGAATCTGTACTATATGGAAGCGTTCCTTCCTGCAGCACAGCAGAAGCAGTCTGCTGCTCAGTGTGCTCCTCCTCGGTCCCAGCAGTGTACTATAGAGTGGTCGAAAGGGCTTCTCTCTACCTCCACTTCCCCTGTGTCCTGGTACATCCCAGTACTGAGCTGGCCTTTGTGATAATCCTCTTGAGTCTGTTGGTGTCCTACCTGTAATACTGCTACCCCATCACACAATGGCACTGTAGACTCATAGATCATCTTCAGCAGCTTGTCTCCTGCACTATAACACAAACTGGAACACCAGGTGGCACAAACTGGTCAAAGCTCTCACAGCTGTCCCATGTCCAGCCCAAACACTCCTACCCTGCATGAATATGAAGTCTGCATCTCAAATGGATCCATACTCACTATGTAGTGCACTATGTAGGCCACAACGCAATGACCGCGACTCCCAAAGAGTTCAGACAGGAAGTTATTTACATTCAGCCAAAATTTGATAAATCCTCACCTACATGCTTAGTGCACCATTTGGGTTTCATGTCCTACAAAGTGCACTTCATAGAGAATAGGGAGCTATTCAAGATTCAGCCTTAGAGCCTTAATGTCTATGTGTGTCATGTGTTCATGCCTGGTTCACCCCTTAGAATGTAGCCAATCAGGTTGTTGCTTCTATTATCGTATGGACCTTCAGTTATTAATCATCAGCAGTGGCTTGTGTATCAGGATAATGTGAAGGTCCATCTTGAGTCATACTTTAAACAGGACAGACTATGTGTACACTAGAGCACTGACTCTACCACAAACTTTTAGGGGGGGGTTTATTAGTGTCTCAATAGCTCTGAGGTGTGAAAAAGAGAGGGAGAGAGGCATCAAGAAGAGAGAAAGTCACAGATGAGCAGATAAAAGAAGACAGGCTTAGTACTATGCAAGTCAGAAACCAGCCTTTGTTTATTTAACTTTCAGTCAAAACAGCCAGATATTTCAGTAGCACTTTACTTTACAGATCGGTAATAAGTAGGTAATTACATGGTAATTATACAGTAATAAACTGTGTTTAATTGTAGATTAAATTAAATGCCATTTCCTAGTTGTTACTATAATAATAAAATAATAGGTTTGTAATTTATGGATCTAATACTGTAATTACTGCCTGTAACTCACAATTTGTCCGACCATCTAAATACATAACAGCTAAGACTCGAGTGAATTAGTATTTTACAGTCCTAATACCAGGTAATTGCAGCAGAACTGCTTCACTGATTTTTGGTTCATAACTCTAACATTATATATTAAATACATGTACCCAACTATTATTCCTCTAATTCAGTAGGAACTATGAAAGAACCAGGTCATTTTAGTGGAATAAAACTTGTTACCCCTTTTTTTTTTTAGGAAATTGGCATATAAATAATGATTATATACAGTTTATTACCATATAATTACCTACTCATTACCAATCTGCTACCAATATATCTAATATAATTATAAAGATATAAGACCATCCACTCAAAATAACATCTGCAGAAGAGACCTCCAAAAGTTTAAACACTCCTGGCTAAAGAGAACATACGTGTCCTTAACTAAATTTGTGTTTTTAAAAGTAAAAAATTAAGTATACATAAACAGTTGAGGTGTCTGGGCCTCACGTCTATATACATATGATTTTAAGCTCTAAACTATGCTTAGGGATCTGAAGTTTCACCAGTTTCCCTTTTGGGGGTATGGTAGGGGTCTGAGAAAATGTCTCCCGCTGAGGAGCAAGAATAGGGGATCATTTTCATATAAGGGATAAGTATTTCTATACGTTATACACAACGCCCAGTCTATATAAGGGTAAACACTTGAGTTATACGGAAGGGGCCGATTGGAACGGGACCTTTCACAAGCAACTCGAATGCTTGTAAAATGTTGTCTGTAATAAAGTATTATCATACATAACCAAGACAGTCGTTGGTCATCTCTTCAACACCTACACACCATCGTGTCTCTTCTTCAAGTTTACAACACAGTAATTATGGTTCACAGTGTGCCGAAGTGTGTTCTCAGTAGATAACGTGTTCACTTACTTTCAACTTCAAAATGATGGGGAATAAACCCTGAGGAATTTGACTGGGGTGCTCAAACTTTTGCACTGTGCATAACAACATTTTAAATAAATTTAATGACAATCAGAGACTGAGCAGAAAACACTAATTACATAGTATATTACAGTAATCTTTCATGCTCAGGGAGTACTAGGGACAGGTCAGGGACCGGCAAGGGTCAGAAGATGTTACTTTTACCAGTGTTAATTTATAGCACTACCATTGAGTACTGGCTGCTTCAAATGCGTAAACCATAACTTTAAACATATTCACAATTTATCAAGTTGAAGTTTAGAATTTCAATTACACCAGTAAACATCAGAAACTTCCTTCTTAGGAGCTGGGAAGGACGATCCCAAGACTTAGGAGGTTATCATCTATCGTCTACTCTGTCATAGTCATTTGTTTCGTTTATTTATGTGTTTTAATATTGTTTACAAAATGTTTATTGCTGTTTTTTTTGGGGCCATATCACTTGTTTTAGTATTTTTTTATTTTGGTTGTTGATTAAACCAATGGGAAAAAAGAAACCTCCTTCTTTAAAAGTTTTTGTGCACCTGACACTTTAATCCAGCAATGAAAAGCATAGAGGAAGTGGCACATCTCTGGTTTTAAAAAGGAAATTGAGTAAGATGATTCACAGCTTACAGCGTGGACCACCCAGGTTGGGGGGCACATGGGTGTGTTTTTCAAAGTGTACAGGCAAACAGTAGTTCTTAATCTTCCCACATCCAACAACAACATACAGAGTCTTAATGTCGATGTTGTGTATTTTACAACTACCTCTTCTTTTCTCGCTTGCAACCAGGTAAACGGTAAACTGCTGCTCACTGATGCACAGGTTTCCATTACTATCGCTGTATGCAAAGCCTTCGTCGGTGCAGATGTTCTCAACGCTGTCTATGTCCGACCATCTAAAGAAGGTCTGCAGATCTGCCCTTCCACAGAGACCGTATCTTTGTAGGTATCTCTTAAATACGCTGTTTGCATTATTTACACTGGAGTTTCCTTTAACATCAAGTGCTAAAATGTGGTTTTCGGAGAACTCGTTGAAGCCGTCTTCGTTCTTCCAAGATGTCTGACAGCGTAAGCCAGAGCTGCGAGCCAGAGCCAAGAGCAGCACTAGAAGAACAGGAAGCTTCATTCTGGAAGTGAGATGTATAATGTAGTGCAGGTTATGCAATACCTTCAAGACCTTTGGTAATGTGATAGTGTTAAAGCAAGGTGGATAATAAATACCTACATTTACTCAGCGTCATGTACTCTCAATCAGAGCTGTTTCGTCCTTTAGGGCTCCCAACCCACCTGGTATCACGAACAATAAGAAGAAATAAGCTCACCAGCCAAAAACTTTTTTTGTAGTACCTCCACAAGCACCAATAACAGCTATGATTGGATTTGGCATGGGTTGGACCATTTCCTGGATGTAGGGCAATTCAATGTTCAGATACTCTTGAATCAAAGAAATGCGCAGTTGGGCCAGATTTAGTGGATGTCTCTCCTGGAACAATTCCAAAGTGGAATTCCCCGTAGACTGGGATTTTAGCCCCTGCTGGTAGACTTGTATGGCCATACTCTTCTAAACACCTGCAGAGTCAGCTACTTCCTTCACACTATGGTCTTTGGCCACGCCCAAATGCTCATTCACTCCTTTAGCCAATCATTAACATCTGCTTTGGAGCCATTTTCCACACATGGAACGAGACATTCCCTGCACTGTAGCACCTCTTCCCAATCTATGGATCCCATCATTCACACACCGCAAAAATGTATAGCCACATCTGCAAGAGCCTGAAGATTCTACCACCTTGGTAGTAGCGACTTCTTGGTAGTACATAATCTCTAGAAGAGAATATATTTGTTTCAATATCCACTTTTCATCTTGAATAGCTCCGTTAGCATGTCTGCTTCCTTGCTGATTGTGTGAGCTAGAGGTTATACGTGATAAGTCAAGTTCTCTAGCTAGCTCCTTGAATTCTGTTCATAAACTAAAGTTTATTGACACTGACCACCTTTTCTGCCACGCCAAAAAAGCAGGGCAAAAGCAGCTTTCCACTGTGATGCCACCTGATCAATAGTAGTTATTGGCATATACAGTATTTCTATATATCCAGAGTAGTAATCTGATATCACTAGATAGGTTTGCTTATTGAGCCCACACAGGTCTATGCCAATTCTTTTTCACAGTCTTTCTGGAAGTGGTGTGGAGAGCAGTGTTCCCTGGATCGAACTTGTATTACTGCGTGATTGACTTGGTGATATACCAGGCCACCAAACTTAGGTATTTGCTTTTTCTCAGCACTTAAACAAGCCTCGAGTACCTCGTCCCTTGAGTACCTGTATTCTTAAAAATGGCATTTTAGGCACAGAACCTTATAGACAAACTTTTGTAAAATTCTGTTTCATGTATCAGGCAGTGTCTTCATAACCAGTTCAAGTAATTACTTTATGTCAGGGATCGCCTATAGTATATTAAACTCTTCAGATGTAATAATAAGTAACATTTCAGTTTTATCATAGTCTGTGGTTTGAGGTTTTGAATACTATAGTGGCAGGTTAGTGGCAATTTTGGTGTTGACATACATGAGTCCATGAGGGTGGAGATTATGACTGAGGGGTAACATATAAATGATGGAAAATACAAGGCCAAGAGCTGAACCCTGGGGAACACCATGTAAAGCAGAATTATTCTTATCATGGGCAACATGCTGCAGTGCAGTAAGTGAGTCTCATGCTGGATTATTATGCAGTTCTGCTAAGATGATTAGCGTAGCATCCAGAAAGAATCTTGTTGAACAATACAGGATTAATAACAGCTCATGGGCTCTACACATACTTCTATAGTTTTAAGGTTTTTAATTTTTGTTTTGCTCATCAGCCCTGCTAGAGGCATGAAAGAGAGAGAGAGAGAGAGAGAGAGAGAGAAAGATGAAGAGATAAGAGAGGTCAATTCATACAGGCCTCTGTCAGCTCAGAGGTGTGAAAGACAGACAGAAACAGTTCTGGTCAAATGACACGTTTTCTAATTCACTTCCTCAACTGCTTGTGTTTCACAAGATAACTTCTGCACAGGCCAGCAAATATTATGTATTGTTATTATTACTAGTATAAAAACTATTATATTGTACAGAGATAGGTACACTCATGTACATTTGCACTGTACATGAGAATTTTTTTTTTATGAAATCTGATTAAATTTGAGGCTTGGAATGAATGACACAAATATATATTACAACAATACAATGAAACCCACAGAGCTATTATATTTGTGTACAGGCATCAGCTTGTTTTTACAATAAACCTCTGATTTAGTGATCATATCCAACGTAGTAAATGACAGTAGCCACGTTTTACATTAATACAGTAGACCAGTGCTTCTCAACCCTGGTCCTGGAGGCAGCCTGGCCTGCACGTTGTAGTGGACTCCCTGCTTTAAGGTGCCTCCTTAAGATCTGAAAGGGCTTATTAAAGAGCTGAGGAGTTGAATCAGGTGTATTGGGAGCAATGCCTGTCATTTCCTGAGGTCTGATCTCTACATGTCTCAACACAATGTATAAATGGCACAGGCCGCTAAAATAATTTCTTCTTTGATGCATAATAAGGAATCTAATCTAATCTACTCTCAGTGGAAATGTGTGTTGTGGTGACACGTGTCCACATTTTTGTTTCAGCCAAAGACGAAAGAAGGGAAGTCCATGCTTATTTCCGCAGGACAGTGCCAGAACACATTCTGCATGTGTTACAACAGCTTGGACACAGACTGTGTGCACTTCAATAGCCTACTTCCAGTCTGAATCCTATTGAAAATGAATGGCCCACACTCTAACAGACAAAGTCTACATCTCAGCTGTTTAAAAAAGCAGATTTTTTGGAATCACTGGAATTCCCCTTTAAACACCACAGATAAAGAAAACAGTAAAAAAAAAAAAAAAAAATACTAGTTTTGGACTTTATTGAATGATGTGTGTTTATTGGACAATGATAAATGTAATCATGCCAGTATGCATGTATCTTTATTAGCTCCATAATTTGGCACACAGATATATGAAATAACAAAAAGACATGAACTCATAACCCAGCTGTTTACAAAAATGCTCAACCATAATGTACAGACAAAATGAATAATCTAACATTCTGCCTGAGATTTCTCATATCTTAGTATTAGTACTAATTAGCCTGCAGGCGGACGTCCATAATGCACTGGGCGATGGTTTTGATCACATGCCACATAAATGCGTCTTCTCCTGTGTATTCCAGTGTATCTACATCTGGGTGGCCTGCTTTTTCTGTTTAATCGGCAATCAACTGTTTGAAATGCAACGTTGCTTTCAAAATAATTCCCTCCCAAACGTCTACCATTAGTGCAGACCTGCCTGACGTTCTCAATACTGTCTAGTATGAAGGTATTAACTGGTTTGCATATGTGTCTGTTGGCTCTTCGATTTATTCTTCTCATCTCTGAGTTGCATCTCCGTGAACTCATGCGGCTTCTTATATGTTTTCTCCGAAAGGCTCGTTCTGATTGGCCATCAGTGAGCAGAACTGCACATAGAACAAGCAGGAGGACTAAAATGGGCCGATGCATCTTGATAAGGAATGTCTGTGGAGACAAAAACAATCACAGGCAGATGTGGTGTCAGTATTAACATCATAATTAGCTTCAGCTGCACACTTATTATTAGTTATTAGTATTAGTGGGAATACATACAGAACATCGGTGCAGGATTTACAGTCCACTTTTACTTTTTTCACAAAAACCATATGAATAAAGAGTCTATTAATATTTTAAAGGAACAACGTGTAAGATTTTTAGTGTAAAACATTTAAAATTGAAGGAAAATTTTCAACATATTTTGCAGAAATAAAAGTTTTGAATATACATCAGAGACAGCTATGTGCAGAAATATCTACTGAAGTTAACATGAGACAGTGTGTTATGGTGTATTCTAGCCTCCTGTTAATTCTACTGAAAGTCCTGCTACTGTTTAGGTCATTTAAGAACAGCTAGATAATGAAATAAACTCACCACAGCAGACCAAACTGATAGAAATAGAAGCAAAACAAGTTTTTGGCATTGGGATTTTTGTTTGTTTATGAATTTGCTAGAACTATCAGAATACTGAAACTTACTTAATGTGTCCACAACAACTGGCCAGCTGTATTGGTGAGGTGAATGAAAATAGCTTCAGTGCTGACCTGTCCAGAAAACAGAAAATGTTAAACATTTAAAAATATACTACAATATAAAAAATTTGTATAAAATCCAGTTCAGTAAAATCCAATATTAAAATGTAGTAAAATTAAAAATCAATATCAAACATGTAACACAATTCCATTTAAAAAGTGCAGTACAATTGTAAAAAGTCTATATAAAATTCATTTAAATAAAAATATACGACATTTTAACATCTTATAACGTCTTACAATAAACTAACAAAATCTAGTTTATATATATATATATATATTGATTTATCTTTTATTTTCTACTGTCTTAAAACGTTTCTATACCATATTTTGCATATTGACTTCTGGGGTAATATATCAAGTAATATACATACTATAGCGGGACGAGACCATAAGAGGGTGACTATAATCTGATTGGATAGGTTAGATTCTTACTAATTAATTAAAAACAAACTCAATTTCAGATACAATATCAAAGGTTTTATCACTGTCATTTTTTACTTACGCAAAATTACTTACGCAAACTCACGAGATAAGCGTTCACTCCAGACGGCCGGCAGCAGAGAAAGTGGCGATCGAGACCAGGCTCGATTTCCCAACGTTGCAGCGAGGTCGTTCAGAATTTCAGAATTCAAGTCTGACTTCTCTAAACAAATTTCTCTGACCTGTTTCGGTGTTCCTGGCTGGTATCTGGACAGAACTTGTTTGAGTAGACTGAAGTCCCCAAAAGCTTGGAGAAGAGTGAAGCATTCAGACTCTGCGCTGGATTTTTATCTGCGTTCAGGCCCATCCTCTACTAGGCAGGGCCATGATGCTGGAGGGAGTTTAAACTAGCTAAATATTCATGATTTTAACTCTGATTGGCAGATTTATTCTGGTGTACGGTTCAGGACCGTCACCCACAAGCTGGAATGTAGCCTGCTTATTAGTATGGGCATGGGACATCGAAAATCAAACTTTGATAGCGTGTTATTTCTACTAATAATCAAGAACAACAAGGGAGAAAACATGTTCTACCCCCATGATCAACAGCTGTTATTAATTCTCATATTACAGAAAAGACTTTCGGACCCCACTGATACAAACTGGTGTGATATCTCAGAGTTCACCTAACCATAAGTTCATAAGATCTGAGCAGGATGTAGAATTGGAAACAGGCACTAGAAGCAACTGTCAGCTATCTAAAAGTAAGTCCCAAGTGCTAGTTGTTTAAGCTCGATTGTGGTAGGGTTGGCTCTTAGCTTAAGTCATAGCTTTGCATTGGGGTGTAGTACATGGGCACTCTTGGTGAAAATCTCATCCGTAGCCAACATTACAGATTTTACTGACAACGGTGGACTGATGTTATCAGACCCGATATGTGGCAATCAGAAGCTAGAAAAAGAGAAACAAAGAAAGAGGAACTCTTTAAACAGTCCGAGGTAAAAAAGGGTTAACGGTCACAAAGTGGTTCACTGTTCATCCTACAGATAGCTCCTGTTGATCCTACATTGCTGCATATGTTATTGCATATATAACTGTATCTTACCAGAGGTAAGGGGTGCCTTTTCACAATGTCCTCTTTCAGCAATGTCCGGAATGTAACTGATAGATAGCTAGAGGGACCATGCACCCCACCCTGGTCAAGTTCAATTGTAACCGAGGTGTGAAAACATTTTCAAAAATCAACAAAAACTTCTTTTTCAGCTTGTACTGAAGAATTATATCCCTAATTTAGAAGACAAAATGAGGATGATTTTGTGATTGTGCACGTGTGATAATGAAATAACAGTGGAATACATTTACAGTCTTATTTAAAAGCATTCTTTAAATATTTACTTTACTGCAATGAAAGTGACCAATCACAAAAGGACCAATCACAGAGCCCAAATCCACAAACAGGGCAGATTAACACAGGATGCAGGGTGAATTAACTACCCTAAGATGCAGATTATGGGTCCCCATAGGGATTGGGGTCCACAGACTGGTCAAAACGTATGACCAACTGATAAATACATCATATGGTCAGGATTGGTCAGTTTGGGAAGGCTCGGACACTATCCTATAGACAAGCTGTTTTGGAGATTACATCTCTAGGTGTTACATGTTCAGGTGTCCAGACACGATTCTGGTCCCAGTACATCCACTCACTAGTTTTAGTCCAATGTGCTGATCTAAGCTGTAAGTACAGGGACAGATAACATTAGCAGTTGTGTAGGCCTGGGCATCTGCTGGTGGTGTTACAGGTAGCCTTGCCTGTTTGATTCATTTTGACATTCAATAAACAATAATATTTTTATTAATATGTTTTTCCAATATATAAAATTCAGTAAATCAGCTTTTTTATGTTCGTGGGGATCGTAGTGCAATATATCACCAGAGTTCTGGTGGATTCTATGGCACTGTTTGGCTGCTAGTATCAGTAAGCGTTTTAGAATGGTCCATTATGTTGTTTTGCTATGCTGATGAGTACTGAGGAAGAATGTGGCTGTTTTCACTGTGTAGGGGTTGTGCTTTATTTTCGTGGTTATGCTGTGTTAACAGTGACAGTGACATGCTGCGTTCACAGTGACACAGTGACAGTGTTACTGGTGTAAATGGATGGTTCTAAGAAGAGAGCTTTATCAGCGTAGGTTGTTTATTTAAGGTGGAGAAAGGCAGGAAGATGTTCTGTACTGTTAGTTTTGTTATATGGTACCAGGTTCATCTGGAACCTTAATCTTTACTCCACCACTGGAATCTACGGCCAAAACCGGGAAAACTGAACAGCAGAATATCTACACTGCTGTGGCAGAGTTTTCTCTTGCGGTCCCAAAACAATGTACATCTGGTCGTTGTGTAACATTGGACTGTTTGACTTCACTAGTGACAATGAAAAAAAAAGAAAACCTGCAAAATATACTCGCTGTTTCAATAAGTGTCATATTTTAGACTCAAACTTTTCATAGTTCACTAGCACAAGATCAAATTACCACAAGTTAGCAAAATCAGATCATCTGGTGCAGTTACCTTACACATGCACTGTGTGACATAAATTTTTACTTACACCATTCAAACTCAGTCAAACTGACAGGTCATAGCTTTGTGACCAGTGAAGTCGAACAGTTGTTCTGTTTGGGGAGGTTCGTGGGGATCATAGGGCAACTTATCACCAGATTTATGGTGGATTCTATGGCACTGATTGGCTGCTAGTATCAGGAAGCATGTTGGAATGGTGTATTGAATGTTGGTCTGAAATAAGTTAACAGTGCTGGAACCTATGCACCAGTGAACAACTGGTACCCGTTTTTAATTGGTTTAGCCAGATGATCTGTTTTGGCTAACTTGTGTTAATTTCATCACCAGCGAACTATGAAAGGTTTGAGTCTAAAATATGACACTTATTAAAACTGTAGGGTTTATTTTGCGGTCATTTTTTTGTTTTGCTTTTTTAATACTTGTGCATCCTTCATTGTCCAGCTGTATTGGTTAAATATCCTTATTCCTTATTTAACAGCATTAAAACAATGGATATGAACTACGATTGCTTACAGTTGCTATCTAGCAAAAGTGTACATCTGTCAACATATGCATCATACCCGACATATCGTTGCTGTCTAAAGAAAAATAAATATCTCCAAAATTACAACTTTATAAGAAAAACTATTTAAAAAAAAAATATGTTTAATAATGCAATGGAACCAGGCTTTTTTTGTTTTTCTTTTTTTAGCTTAATTCATATTGTGTATCTCGTTGCTGCCCAAAGAAAAACACTGCCCAAAAGAAAAACACACATCTCCAAAATGGTAACTTTACAGGAAATGCCAAAAACCTCTTTTAATTTTCATGTACGTCAAGGGAACCAGACTTTGTACCAAGCAGTTTGACATCATTTCTGCTGGTTCATCATGAAATTTCCACAGAATGCTTACAGTAGTTGCTGTGTTCAAATTGTGCGTGAAAGTAAAAATCCACAAAACAGGAGATACATGTGACAGCGACTGTGTAATTTAACTTGGTTATAACCACATAAGACACTATGGATTTAAACCTCATATGTCCTCAGACATGTGCAAAGTTCTGCATATACGCGTCACCAAGCTTAGGGAGCATATGAAGGTATATTCTGGCATGACCACGCCCCCAACTAATTTCTTTGGTCAGTGCAGGTTTGCGGCATGATGGTATGTTTCTGGGGCTTGGCGGTGCATCTAATCTAATCCAATTTAATCTCACATGCTCCAAAATACAGTGTAAATATGTGCTGTGGTAACCTGTGTTCACATTTCAGTTTGTTTCAGCCAAAGATGAAAGAGACCATCCAGACTTTATTCAGTGAAAGGTGCAAATGCCACCATCTGTAGTAGTGCCGGGGTGACTGGGGAGGTGCCCATGGCATGGGTAACAGCAACTTTACAGGAGAGGGCAAAAACCTTTTTTAACTTTAATGTACGTCAATGGAACCAGACTTTTTACCAAGCAGTACCATTCCTGTTGGCCCACTATGTGTGTAAACAGCAGCTGCTGTGTTCACATGATGCATAAAAGTGAAAACTGACAAAAGTAAAGATACATAGTTTTCATTGTACAGCGGCAATATGTGTAAAAGTTTGCAAATGCAAATTTGAGATAGACATATGCTGCTATCAACAGCCTACATTGTTAATGACAATATGTGTGCTGCAGGTATTAAATTCTACACTACACAACACACAATTTTGTTGGTGAGCAAACACATCAGAAATCTTTTCTTTGTACCTTCGTCAGATAAATAGAAATGGGATGAACAAATGCAGGATATATGTTGTATTTTCCCGTTTGGGGACCCTTGTATTTAATTCTTCATACACTTGGTTTTGTCTTGTATCACTACACCGCCCTTTCCACTTGCTGAGCAAAAATGACATTTTTAAACCCTGTTTGTCTCTTTTCTGTCAGTTGATTCATTCTGAGTGCAACCATTTTGGGCTTATTCCCTGCCACAACAAACTATGATGTAGTACCAGCGTCCCACCACTAGATGTGCCAACAGTGTCTGCAAAGGTTTGAGTTTAGGTCATTTTTGGTGTGGAAAGTGGAAAGTGAAGTGGAGTTTTAACAATAATGCACAAAAATGTAAACAACACAAACCCCATATTTCATGGACTTTTATGGAAAAAGTACAATAAGAATATATTAGATGCATTTGCCAAGCCCCATTTCTATTTACCATCTGACGCAAAGTACAAAGAATTTAATACCTGCAGCACACTTAACCAGTTTACCAATTTAATTAAATGTATTGTCATTAACAATGTGGGGGTACATATGCAATAAAAAGTAGGCTGTGATGTAGGCTGTTGATAGCAGCATATGTCTATCTCAAATTTGCATTTGCCACTTTTACACATATTGCCGCTGTACAATAAAAACTATGTATCTCCACTTTTGTCCATTTTCACTTTTATGCATCATGTGAACATAGCAGCTGCTGTTTACACACATAGTGGGCCAACAGGAACGGTACTGCTTGGTAAAAAGTCTGGTTCCATTGACGTACATTAAAGTTAAATAAGGTTTTTGCCCTCTCCTGTAAAGTTGCTGTTACCCATGCCATGGGCACCTCCCCAGTCACCCCGGCACTACTACAGATGGTGGCATTTGCACCTTTCACTGAATAAAGTCTGGATGGTCTCTTTCATCTTTGGCTGAAACGAACTGAAATGTGAACACAGGTTACCACAGCACATATTTACACTGTATTTTGGACCATGTGAGATTACACTGGATTAGATTAGATGCACCGCCAAGCCCCAGAAACATACCATCATGCCGCAAACCCTCAGTGATCAAAGAAATTAGTTGGGGGCGTGGTCATGCCCGAATGTACCTTCATATGCTCCCTAAGCTTGGTGACGCATGTATGCAGAACTTTGCACATGTCTGAAGACATATGAGGTTTAAATCCGTAGTGTCTTATGTGGTTATAACCAAGTTAAATTACACAGTCGCTGTCACATGTATCTCCTGTTTTGTGAATTTTCACTTTTACACATAATTTGAACACAGCAACTACTGTAAGCATTCTGTGGAAATTTCATGATGAACCAGCAGAAATGATGTCAAACTGCTTGGTAAAAAGTCTGGTTCCCTTGACGTACATGAAAATTAAAAGAGGTTTTTGGCCTTTCCTGTAAATTTACCATTTTGGAGATACTTGTTTGTCTTTGGGCAGCAACGAGATACACAATATGAATTAAGCTAAAAAAGAAAAACAAAAAAAACCTGGTTCCATTGCATTATTAAACATAGTTTTTTTAAGAATAGTTTTTCTTATAAAGTTGTAATTTTGGAGATATTTATTTTTCTTTAGACAGCAACGATATGCCGGGTATGATGCATATGTTGACAGATGTACACTTTTGCTAGATGGCAACTGTAAGCGATTGTAGTTCATATCCATTGTTTTAATGCTGTTAAAAAAGGAATAAGGATATTTAACCAATACAGCTGGACAATGAAGGATGCACAAGTAGAAAAAAGCAAAACAAAAAAATTACCGCAAAATAATCTCTACAGTTTTAATAAGTGTCATATTTTAGACTCAAACCTTTCATGGTTTGCTGGTGATCAAATTAACACGAGTTAGCCAAAACAGATCATCTGGCTAAACCAATTAAAAACGGGTACCAGTTGTTCACTGGTGCATAGGTTCCAGCACTGTTAACTTATTTCGGACCAACATTCAATACACCATTCCAACATGCTTCCTTATACTAGCAGCCAATCAGTGCCATAGAATCCACCATAAATCTGGTGATAAGCTGCACTACGATCCTCACGAACATAAAAAACTGATTTACTGAATTTCATATATTAGAAAAAAATATTAATAAAAACATTATTGTTTATTGAAGCATTTGACCTGCTCAGTTTTACTGAGTTTGAATGGTTGATGTTGGCAGCTAAGTAAAAAAACTACGCTATTTGTGAGCATGCATGTCAGAGGTCCTCGCTGCTGAATCAACTAGTGAAGTCAGTGCAACGACCAGATGTTACATTGTTTTGGGACCGCAGAGAAAAACTGTAAGGTGTAACAACCACCACCAGATGATCCTACATTTTGCTAATGTTATGAGTGTTTGATCTTACTTACAGCTAGATCAGCACTGGACTGAAAACTAGTGAGTAGATGTTAGAACCTGGGACCAGAATCGTGTCTGAAACACCGAACATGTTTTGCCTAGCGATGTCTTCTCCAAAACCAGCTTGTCACTAGGATAGTGTCCGAACCTTCCAAATGTTGACACAATCCTGACCATATGATGTAACGACGAGTTGTCATACGTTTTGACCAACCTGTGGACATTTAATTGTTTTGGGGACCGCATAATCTGCATCTTAGGGTAGTTAATTCCACCCGCATCCTGTAGTTATTCTGCCCTGTTTGTGGATTTGGGCTCTGGATTGGTCGTAGTGATTGGTCCAGTGCAGTGGAGTAAAGATTTAAAGGTTTTTAGACTGAAATGGTATTCCACTGTAAACACAAACTAACAGTACAAACACAACATCATCCTCATTGTCTTTCTCCACCTTAAATTAACATTCTACGCTGGATAAAGAAGCTCTTGTGTTCTTTTTGAACCATCCATTTACACCTCGGTTACACAACTGTCACTGTGGGGTCACTGTGTACACAGCATGTCACCGTCACTGTTAACACAGCATTGCTGAAAGACGAAAATGAAAAGGCACAAAACCCCTACAAGATACAGTTAGTAATGCAATAGCCACACTCTTTCCTCAGGACTCATCAGGAGCTAGCAAAACAACATAATGGACCATTCCAACACGTTTACCTGATACCTCGGACTGCCAAACAGTTCCTCTTTCTTTGTTTCACCAGAAACTCTGTGATATGATTGCCACATATCCCCACTGATAACATCAAAAACACCGTTGTCAGTAAAATCTGTAATGTTGGCTACGGATGAGATTTTCACCAAGAGTGCCCATGTACTACACCCCAATCCAATGCTATGACTTAAGCTAAGAGCCAACCCTACCACAATCGAGCTTAAACAACTAGCACTTGGAACTTACTTTTAGATAGCTGACAGTTGCTTCTAATGCCTGTTTCCAATTCTACATCCTGCTCAGATTTTATGAACTTATGGTTAGGTGAACTCTGAGATATCACACCAGTTTGTATCAGTGGGGTCCGAAAGTCTTTTCTGTAATATGAGAATTGATAACAGCTGTTGATCATGGGGGTAGAACATGTTTTCTCCCTTGTTGTTCTTGATTATTAGTAGAAATAACACGCTATCAAAGATTTCTATGTCCCATGCCCATACTAATAAGCAGGCTACATTCCAGCTTGTGGGTGAGGGTCCTGAACCGTACACCAGAATAAATCTGCCAATCAGAGTTAAGATCATGAATATTTAGCTAGTTTAAACTCCCTCCAGCATCATGGCCCTGCCTAGTAGAGGATGGGCCTGAACGCAAATAAAAATCCAGCGCAGGGTCTGAATGCTTCACTCTTCTCCAAGCTTGTAGGGACTTCAGTCTACTCAAACAAGTTCTGTCCAGATACCAGCCAGGAACACTGAAACAGGTCAGAGAAATTTGTTTAGAGAAGTCAGACTTGAATTCTGAAATTCTGAACCACCTCGCTGCAACGTTGGGAAATCGAGCCTGGTCTCGATCGTCACTTTCTCTGCTGCCTCGTGAGTTTGCGTGAGTAATTTTGCGCAAGTAAATTTGAGTTTTTTGATAAAACCTTTGATATTGTATCTGAGTTTGTTTTTAATTTATTAGTAAGACTCTAACCTATCCAATCAGATTATAGTCACCCTCTTATGGTCTCGTCCTGCTATAGTATGTATCAGACGTGTGGACTCGAGTCACATGACTTGGACTCGAGTCCAACTCGAGTCACTAAACTGATGACTTGTGACTTGACTCGACAACATTACTAAAGACTTGCGACTTGACTTAGACTTTACCTTTACTGACTTGGACTTGGAATCGGACTTGAGCTTTAAGACTCGAAAAGACTTGACAACCCTACTTTAACATAATGAATAAGTAAAACTGAATCACATAACTGGATCATTTTATATTAAATGGCGCTGTAACGCTAGGGAGCTGAGCCGCTCAGCCCAAATGATCCGTAACCTAGCAACAAGTAAAGCCGTAACCGTACAGCCAATCACGGGAAGCTTTGAGGGGGGCGCCAGTGTTGAATTTGTGCGGAAAAAACGAGCAACATGATCCCAAAAATAGTCCTGTTCAACTACAAAGATTATAATGTAGTAAATAAAAGAAGAACTGCGGTATGCAAGACATGTGGAGTCAAGATCACAGATGGAGGTGCAACCACTTCAAACTCGACATTTGAGGCTGCACAAAGAAACAGTAAGTCTGTGCTGTGTATATTTCGCGCTCTTATAGCAGTTAGCAAGCTAGCAAACGTAGCGACATAATAAAATAAACAACAGCGAATGTAAACAAAGCTGTTGTTCCTCTGTTTCGTCCCTCTCTCACACCATTCACTGTGAGAGATTTTACTGAAAATTAAAGTGTTTAGGAAACCACCAGCATCTCAGCCACGACGTTGGTGAAATTAGCATAGAGCAGAAAAAGTGTCAAACACAGCAGTTCACACATGCTGTTATATATATATATATATATCGTCGCGCTGTCCAAGGAAAAACAAGTATCTCCAAAAACTTACAACAAGAGAGGCCAAAAACCTCATTCAATTTTAATGTAAGTCAATGGAACCAGACGTTTTTTCTAAGCAATTTTGGGCCATTTTCTGTTGGTCTATTCATCATGTAGATCTCACAGTTGTAAAACGACTGCCGCTGTTTTCAAAATTATGCATAAAGTCAAAATGGACAAAAAATGGAGATACATGTTTTTCATTGGACGGCGACGGATATATATATTACAGGTCCATACATTAACGCTTATGGGTTTAGAATGTCGATGTCATTAAAAAATTCCTGTAGGTGGAATGTGTTCTACTACTTCATTATAGTGTGGTGTTCCTCAACCTTGGCCTTCGAGGCCACTGCCCTGCACATTTTAGTGTTTTTTTTTTCTGCTTCAACACCTATTTTAACTCTAGTTTAATTGGGCTGGTTATGAGGTGATTTAGTTGGATCAGATGTGTTGGGAGAATGGAAAACAATAAAAAGTGCAGGGCAGTGGGCCTCCAGGGCCAGGGTGAGAAACAATGATGTAGTGTACTTTGTTTTTAAGCCTGTTACAGAAATTTATAGCATACTGAAAACAGCTCATATGATATCATGAATCATATGATATTCTTGTCCTTTCCTAATTTTTTTTTAATCCATAAAACCTTGACTTTTTGTTGCTGTAAACTGTGGTATAATGTCACATTCATTTTTCCATACTGCGTTTAGTACATATCTATTAGAGATTACAGTAAGTACTTTGTTTACTGCACAGTACTTTGCAGGTTATTTAATCCTCAAATTATTTAATTAACGATTTGCACTACTTGTTCCTGTTAAGTAAAATAGCACTTTGTTGTTTGAACTGTTTGAGATGATGCAAGTTGTTTTTGTTATACTAAATACAAACTTTAAAAACATTTATGATTATGTCAGTTTAATATACTATGAATCAGCTGCATCAGTTATGTGAAATATTGAAATGACATCTGGTGACTTGACTAGGACTCGAAGTTTAAGACTTGGGACTTGACTTGAGACTTGCTTGTATTGACTTGGGACTTGACTTGAGACTTGCTTGTATTGACTTGGGACTTGACTCGTGACTTGATTGTTAAGACTTGAGACTTACTTGTTACTTGCAACTTAGTGACTTGTTCCCATGTCTGGTATGTATATTACTTGATATATTACCCCAGAAGTCAATATGCAAAATATGGTATAGAAACTTTTTACAACAGTAGAAAATAAAAGATAAATCAATATATAAATATATATATACATGTTTGATATTGATTTTTAATTTTATTACATTTTAATATTGGATTTTACTGAACTGGATTTTATTAAAAAAATTTATATTGTAGTATATTTTTAAATGTTTAACATTTTCTGTCTTCTGGACAGGTCAGCACTGAAGCTATTTTCATTCACCTCACCAATACAGCTGGCCAGTTGTTGTGGACACATTAAGTAAGTTTCAGTATTCTGATAGTTCTAGCAAATTCAGAAACAAACAAAAATCCCAATGCCAAAAACTTGTTTTGCTTCTATTTCTATCAGTTTGGTCTGCTGTGGTGAGTTTATTTCATTATCTAGCTGTTCTTAAATGTAGCCTAAACAGTAGCAGGACTTTCAGTAGAATTAACAGGAGGCTTAGAATACACCATAACAACACGGTCTCATGTTAACATTCAGTAGATATTTCTGCACATAGCCTGTCGCTCATGATGATGTATATTCAAAACTTTATTTCCGTGCACAAAATATGTGACAAATTTTCCTTCAATTTTAAAGGTTTACACTAAAAAATCTTACACATTGTTCCTTTATAAATATTAATAAGACTAGACATTTAAATCATATGGTTTTTGTGAAAAAAAGTAAAAGTGGACTTGTAAATCCTGCACAGATGTTACTGTATGTGATTGTCCCACACTAATACTAATAACTAATACATCCTAAGTGTGCAGCTGAAGTAATTATGGATGGTTAATAACGTGACACCCACATCTGCCTGTGACTGTTTTTGTCTTCCACAGGAACATTCTCTTAATCAAGATGCATCGGCACCATTTAAGTCCTCCTGCTTGTTCTATGTGCTCGTGTCTGCTCACTGTTATCCTAGCCAATCAGAACAAGCCTTCCGGAGAAAACATATTAGAAGCCGCATGAGTTCACGGAGATGCGATTCAGAGATGAGAAGAATAAATCGAAGAGCCAACATAAACGCATGCAAACCAGTTAATACCTTCATACTAGACAGTATTGAGAACGTCAGGCAGGTCTGCACTAATGGTAGACATTTGAGAGGTAATTATTTTGTAAGCAACGTTGCATTTCAAACAATTGATTGCCGATTAACAAGAAACAGGCCACCCAGATGTAGATACACTGGAATACGCAAGAGAAGACGCATTTATGTGGCATGTGATCAAAACAGTCGCCCAGTGCATTATGGACGTCCACCTGCAGGATAATTAGTACTAATACTAAGATGAGAGAAATCTCAGGCAGAATATTAGAATATTCATTTTGCCTGTACATTATGGTTGAGCATTTTGTAAACAGCTGGGTTATGAGTTCATGTCTTTTTGTTATTTCATATATCTGTGTGCCAAATTGTAGAGCTAATAAAGATACATGCACACTGGAATGATTACATTTATCATTGTCCAATAAACACACATCATTCAATAAAGTCCAAAACTAGCATTTTTTCCATTCTACTATTTTCTTTATCTGCGGTGTTTAAAAAAGAATTCCAGTGATTCCAAAAATCTGCTTTATTAATCAGCTGAGATGTAAACTGAGTCTCTTAGAGTGTGCTAATGAGAAATTCTCTTCAAGAGCAACATGCAGAGTCAGAATTGTGGTGGTAACAGGAACCAGACGTCCATCTCTAAAAGCTTCCTCAGACAACTACCCTAACTGGCCTAACATGAATTTAATCTAAGACTGTATTTATTGTACAGAAGTACATGCAGGGTATAAGGGGGTTAAATAAGATCACCTGACCCCAACTGGTATTGGACCTTATACTGTGTAATACCTCCACGAGCATTAACAACAGCTGCGATTGGATTTGACATGGACTGGACAAATTTCTGGATGTAGGCCACGTCAAATGTTTAGCCACAAAGGAATTGCTGGAATAGATGCCCATGTCTCAGCATAGAGTTGTAGAGGTTCCTAATGGTCTCCTGTGGTATTCCATCCCATGCATCTTAAATATTCTCACACAGTTCCTGCAGATGGTGTGATAGGGGTGGAGGTGGAGTGACACCAGGCCTTTTGTGTGTGTAACGTGTGACAACAAATAGTTAACCTCGGTGCTGACCACAGTGCCTCCACACACGGATTCGTTGGTCGTCTCCACCAAGACAAAAGTTGGACTCATCACTGAAGATGACCCGCAGTTTCATTCCTGTCGGTTGATTCTTTCTGGGTGCAACTGTTTGTGTCTCTAGTTTTTTGATAATGAGTGTGATATACATACAAATACATACTCGGAGGATTTAACCCCTGCCGCAACACACTATGGTGTAGTACCAGTGTCTCACCACAAGATGTCCCTCGTGTTGCACAGCTTACTGACACCAGCAGTGTCTGCAAGAGTTTGAGTTTAGTTGAACACAGCGGAGAACAAACACCAGGACATTCAAGTGTGTTTTGTTATCGAATTTTAACAATATATAAACCATACAAACTCCATTCCCGAAAACAAGAGACTATATTTCATAATTCTGTTGGACATTTTCTTAACTGACAAAGGTCCAAAGAAAAGATTTCCAATGCTTTCACTCATCAGCGTAATCACATTTCCTTAATTGGCCTGCTTCGGCTGCTTTAGCAGTCTATGGTCATTGATTCTCCGCTTCATACATGAGGGGCCATACATTTTCAATAGGAGTCAGACTGGAGGCAGACTAGTTAAGCACACAGACTCTGTGTGCACGCTGTTGTAGCACATGCAGGAATGAATCCTAGCACTGTCCTGCTGAAATGAGCATGGACTTCCTGGGAAACGTCGTCATCTTGAAGGCAGCATGGGGATGTCTATGTAATATTCCCATAATGTGCCTCTTCATCAACAACACATTTACACATATCGCCACTGTCCATTGAAAAACAGGTCTCTCCATTTTTGTCGATTTGTAATTTTATGCTACATGTGAACACAGCACCATGTGAGAATGTCATGATGAATAGACCAAAAGGAATGATACTGCTTGGTAAAAAGTCTGGTTCCATTGATGCACATTAAAGTTGAATAAGGTTTTTGCCCTCTCCTGTAAAGTTGCTGTCACCCATGCCATGGGCACCGCCCCAGTCACCCCGGGACTATGACAGATGCTGGCGTTTGCACCTTTCACTGAATAAAATCTGGAGGGTCTCTTTCATCCTTGGCTGAAACAAACTGAAATGTGGACACATGTTACCACAGCACACAATTCCACTGTCTTTTGGAGCATCTGAGGTTAGATTAGATTAGATTAGATTAGTTTAGATTAGATTCCTTACTATGCACCAAAGAGGAAAGTTGTGTTCACAGCCTGTGCCATTTGTACGTTGTGTTGAGACATATAGAGATCAGACCTCAGAAAATGACATGCATTTTATAGCGCTCCTAGCTCCATAGACCACCTTGATTCAAATCAATCAGCCTCATTCAATGAGACACTTTCAGATCTTTAATGGGGCCACATTAACGCAAGGTAGTCCACTACAATGGGAGTCGTGGGGCTGCGATGGTTAGGGAACAGAGCAGTTTGTAGATTCCGGGATGGGTTGCCGTTTCGGATTCCGTGAACTGACTAAACTTTAGTGCCCTTGAGCAAGGCACCTACCCACAACTGACCCCGGGCAC
>JAMWET010002006.1:0-132350 GCA_024036415.1 Prochilodus magdalenae | reverse complement strand
TGGTGCATGACCAGGAGTACCAGTGGGTCACAGTGTCTGCAACACAAATATAGCAGCTTTTATATCACTTACTCAAAGCGGCCAGTGAAGATATAACATTCCTGATTATGTTGATATGGGTAAAATAATAGTAAATCTGAAAAATAATATGGACCGGATTGCCTTAAACACTTCTGAATTATTGAATATACATTACAGATTAGGTTCAAAAACACTGAACACATTTTTAAATCTTTAAAAATTTGAATTTTCTTTCCTCTGGGCCACAATATACATGTACATACATGTGTGTCTTATAAAAACCTAAGGTCTAAATATGTCTGCTGCATTTCACCATATTTCTCTCCCCTCCACGTGAACTGGGCAATGCTAATCTTGGGTAATGCTTCCGTAAGCATGTCCTAGCCAATCACAAGGCTGGCGTGTCTTGCCCCGCCCACATGAATCAGTTTCAAAATATAAGAAATTTAGCAAGCTAAAGCTAACTCAGCATAACCAAAAGCTAGCAAGCTAGGTCTTCTGTCTGTAGCTGCCTGTCACCTGTTTCTTTCACAATTACTTTACTGATACATGAACACTGTCCATTAACCTACAAATCGACTTTCGAAAAGAAAGTTGGCAATCAAGCAAATTAGCCACGCCCCTATCATTCTCAGGTAGGCCAGATCAGGGGTTTTTAAGCCATGCTTTTTGATATTTCTATCTTTATATTGGTCCATATATGTTGAATATGCGGTCAAAACAGCTCATTTTGTGTTCATTCTTTCAGAAAAACAGGAGTGAGCCACAATGGACCTCATTCCCATAGATCTGTCTTACCACAGTAACAAAAACATCCAGTTAACTGTAATTAATAAAGAGAGAGAGGTCACGTAAAAACCTAACACGATTATAATGTTGTCCAGCAAAAAAAAAAAAAAAAAAAAGATTTCGATACACACTCTGAGAGTCACGTCCCTGCTCTGGAAGCCCCTTGGCCCAAACACGCTGTCGCCGGGCCAAACTTGCTGTCCTTGCTCTGTCATAAATGATATTTATCCCTTGCCTGCCTCTCTCTCCGCAACACAGGATGCAGAGACCGCTCCAGAATACCAAGTGCTCCTCGGCAGCCCAAACAAAAGAGGCCTCTCTGCGCACGTCTCAGACTCGCAGCACTGACAGCCGAAGAGAGACGGCCATTTAAAGAGGCTTTTGTGTATTCTGATGTCTTATTCTGGCAAAGAGGTCTTGGGGAGAAGCTTTGTGGGTAGAGCTGGGGAACTTGGGTGAATGTGGCTGATGAAGAGGTTCGCTGCAATCAACTGGAGTGACCTCTTAATTGAAGTGGTTATGGGCTAGCACCAAGGAGCGCACGCACGTGCGCACATGGTTACATAAGCACGTATCATATCCACCTACCTTTCAAGCTCACTCTTGAGTGACCGCTGAGAAAGAGGGATGGACACCTTACGATTCCTCCCTTAGATTTATTTTCCTCAGCATACCTTTATTTTAAGGTGATAGCAATGTGCTAGCCCGGTGGTTAATTGTCAAAGGCTTTAGGCTGACTTTACATGGTGAAACATCGATGTAACTGAAGCTAAATTGCTCTTGAGTTGCATCATGTAAAGCGAGGTAAGAGGGCTACAAGATGTGGCAAATATGTAAATAACACCACACAGATGGGTTTATGTAGTGAGGACGCTGTAGTGTACCGCATATGTGAGCTGCTTCTATGGCTAAATAGTACAATAGTCAAATGTGTTGCTTACTTTCATTGTGATCAGCGTGCATTGTGTGACTATCAAGAATCAACACCCAACGCATGTCAAAAGCACATCTGTCGTTTCATCTGAGGTCACGTTTAAAGGCTAGCTGCTTTCCTTCAGAACACTGAGACACTGTGCCCCGTCTACCGGGCCCAATAGCCACTCTAACTGTCAGTTTAGGGGATAATAGTGCATGAACATAGTGAACATAAACAAAGTGTCATATCTTGAGGTACAAAAGGCATAGTCAGGGCCTGTCACAGCCCTAGTAAGGATCCAGTATGGTGGGGCATTTTGCAGCCGCCCTAGGAATCTAGGAATGCTTGCTCTCTAGCATAGTGTTAACATGATGTTCACTGCTGAGCGGGATGTCAGGCTTTGGAGCTGAACTGGTATGTGTATATATATATATATATATACTTTAGCATGAGAATGCGTTGACAAAATGTACTAACAAAATGTCATTTGTACAAGGACTTTCATGTTGGACAGGCTGAATATGGGTGGAGTGGTGGGTTCGTGGAGTAGAGCAGAGGGCCGAGTTTAGTTAGTACTGGAGAGGTTGTATTACTTTTGTTGTTAGCAATTTAAAATCAATATCAAAAGTTATGGACCATAATCTCAAGTTGTCTACAAACCTTGTTACAGTTTGTATATACAGGGGTTGGACAATGAAACTGAAACACCTGGTTTTAGACCACAGTCATTTATTAGTATGGTGTAGGGCCTCCTTTTGCGGCCAATACAGCATCAGTTGGTCTTGGGAATGACATATACAAGTCCAGCACAGTGGTCAGAGGGAGTTTAAGCCATTCCTCTTGCAGGATAGTGGCCAGGTCACTATGTGATGCTGGTGGAGGTTCGTACTTCTTGGTGGTATGCTGACATTACCCTGGATACCGTGGCTCTTGATACATCACAAAGACTTGCTGTCTTGGTCACAGATGCGCCAGCAAGACGTGCACCAACAATCTGTCCTCTTTTGAACTCTGGTATGTCACCCATAATGTTGTGTGCATTGCAGTATTTTGAGCAGAACTGTGCTCTTACCTGCTAACTGAACCTTCACACTCTGCTCTTACTGGTGCAATGTGCAATTAATGAAGATTGGCCACCAGGCTGACTTAGCCATGAGACCTCCCTAAAATGACAGGTGTTTCAGTTTCATTGTCCAACCCCTGTATGTAGTTTGCCTTTATTAATAGTCTACACCTAGCAAAACACAACTATCCGAATTCCAAAATTATAAACCGAATAGCAACCCAACAAAAAATTCAACCCAAAAGCAAAAAAATCAGGACCAGCCTATGAAAGTGCTAGCACTGTGCTAGTCTCACATTGCCAGAATCTCTTGCAGCGGTTTTGCTTTGCCTGTCGTGTATGCTCCACTACAGCAGGGACATTTTAAATAAATGGCTACTTTTTATTTAAATTCAGTGACTACTGGAAAACGAACCAGACACAGTTGTAGCCCTGGCAACTTGCCATCTACACAACACGAGTATCTGTGGTTGTTACGTCATATTGCTCCAGATGAACGTAATCACCACAAGAAGCATGCTGGGGCCTTCAGGGATACTGGGCTGCACTACAGAAGCTGCGTAACATGACAAAAAGCATATTGAACTTTAGTTGTGGGCCCCTTTAAGCCCCCGCTTCATGTTGTTACCCAATTATGTGTGAGCAGATTGCCTCACAGTTAAGGCAGAAGCGACTGTCTCAGAATTATTGAGTTGATGGCAGTTACAAGATGGGGCAGAAGTAATTCCCTCTAATAAATGAGGGGATAAGCAGTAGTACCTGTTTCCCACTTAGCTGGATATGCCATTGGAAATGACAGTTTTAACTATCAGTTGGAAAAAAAAAATGTCATCCATTTGGTAGTACTGTATAAAGCTACACTAACGGCTGTATCTCAGAGGCTGTTCATGTCCCCACACATAGTGGATGGAGTGATTAGCGTGTTCAATGTGGCAGGAAAAATAGAGGATAAGAAAAATCGCTGGTGTGGTAGCATTCTACCATGTGCAACCAAAGCACTGTTAGTGGTGGGGATGTGGTTGTATATGTGTAGCCCACATTTTACTATAAAATATTTAGTTTGATTCAATAAATCTGTTTTTGCCTTGGGCTGATGGTCATATTCAGTATTGATCTCATGTATGTAGCGTGTAGTCGATGTGTAGCTAAGCCTCAAAGAGTTAGCTTTGAAGTTGGGAGCTGACGGTTTAGACATTGGTCATGACATTTTGTTGACTCCAGAGCAAAGCATAAGCAGAGCAAAACGGATGGTTTGGTGGTGAAGATTCACTGAATAGTCCTGCCAGAAAGACTGAAAAGGCCGAAGTGATGGAAAACTGTGATTTAATCCTCAGTGAGGTGTACAATTTGTGGGATATAAATACTTCAGGATTAAAGAGCCTTTGGTGATGGCCCCATCCTGCGCCCTGGTCTTGAAGTGCTTGGACCCTCGCAAATCCGGCCAGATTTGAATGGCGGGGGGGGTGGTGTGTACTCCCTGGACAACAGGACCGGGACCAAACTGGCCACGTGGGGTAGGAGGGAGGAGATTACCCGAAAACAGCAGAACAGTGGTATAGGGAACACCTGAAAACAGCAGAACAGGGGTATAGGGAACACCCGAAAACAGCAGAACAGTGGTATAGGGAACACCTGAAAACAGCAGAACAGGGGTATAGGGAACACCCGAAAACAGCAGAACAGTGGTATAGGGAACACCTGAAAACAGCAGAACAGGGGTATAGGGAACACCCGAAAACAGCAGAACAGGAGTATAGGGAACACCTGAAAACAGCAGAACAGGAGTATAGGGAACACCTGAAAACAGCAGAACAGGAGTATAGGGAACACCTGAAAACAGCAGAACAGGAGTATAGGGAACACCTGAAAACAGCAGAACAGGGGTATAGGGAACACCTGAAAACAGCAGAACAGGAGTATAGAGAGCACCCGAAAACATCAGAACAGGGGTATGGGGAGCACCCAAAAACAGCAGAACAGGAGTATAGGGAGCACCCGAAAACAGCAGAACAGGGGTATAGGGAGCACCCGAAAACAGCAGAACAGGGGTATAGGGAGCACCTGAAAACAGCAGAACAGGGGTATAGGGAACACCTGAAAACAGCAGAACAGGGGTATAGGGAACACCCAAAAACATCAGAACAGGGGTATAGGGAACACCCGAAAACAGCAGAACAGGAACGTGAATGAGTGAGTGTAAGCGGCAGCATTTCCAGTGTATTTCAGATGTCAGACAGTGTAAAAGTGCTGTTATTAAGAAATTTGTCACATTTTTCAATGTTTCAGCAAAGCATATATTACATTACAATATATATCTCATGCACTGTGTTAATATCTTACACATTGCTAAGTAAGCTGTGAAATACTGTAAATGAAACCTTTAATTAGCTGAGTGATGAATTCTAGCTGCTTTTGTTTACGTTTTACACATAAGCAACTGGAATTTAACAGGTAGAAGCTGAAAAAACAAAAACCTTGTTATGTAGTGTAACGTTCTATGGTTAACTTATATTAGATACTTTTACACAGGAAACTTAAAGCTCCTAAGGGCAAGCACAAGGACAACACAGGCGCTACCGCCAAATCTGTACATGCTGCTAAGCTAGCACCCAGAGAAGTTGGTCTTGAACTGGGTTGTTACCGTAATCTCTGTGGTGATCTCTCTGATCCCTGCTGATAACAACCCTCCGGTTCTGTATTGCCCTTGAGCAAAGCGCTTAACCCAAGCTGCTGCTCTGGGAACATTCTGCAGTTAGCAATTACAAGTTAGCGGCTAAATCGAAGTGTTGTTGCGGTCCTGGGGAAGTTCTGAACTTTCTCCTTTCAAACATAGACCATTAGACCTGAGTTGTATTCTAGGGCCGTGTGCAGACATATGTTTCTTGATCAGCAATCAGTAGTCTTGGTTCAATATTAGCATATTAGCAGAAAGACCCATTACAGTTTGACCTTTCCTTGTGGTACTGATCGTTAGCGCAATGCCTCATACATTAAAAAGCCTGCCTGACTCTCTGCGCTTATAAAAGACAATAGCATTGATTGGATTCATAATGGATGTATTCATTTAAGATGGGTGCAGGTTTGCATTAACCGTGCTTGCTGTGAGGCAGTGTGCATCATAGGTGTGTGTGTGTGTACGTGTGTGTGTGTGTGTAGTGGTATTATGTGGAACCTTTGTTGCCAGCTTGCAGGGTCATTGTGTCTACAGTGAAATTACTGCAATCACTCCAACCTGGAAACACCCACTTATAATCAGCATGGCTTATCCTCTGAGGTCAGAGACAATGGCAGCCAAGGTTGCCAGATTGAACACGTTTTAATGGCTCAATCAAAGCTGGATAATCGCTACGGTTTGCCTGGAAGAACACTTCAAACACCTTTACCAGAGCTGTAGTTATCCCTTTTAGTGATAGCCTACAACATATTGTGAAGGCTTTATATAAACTTTATACTATTTCTCTTATTAATACATATGTTTTATGGATAGGCTCAGTTTGAGGACGTTGCGCTGTAAAGGCACACTGAATAAGTTCATCAGAAATTCGCTTGAAACCTGAAAAAAGTATAACGCAGATTTGTTTGCTTGTTAAGTATCTCAGGAGATCGCACGTGACTTACATGCCAAGACTCAGGTTGTAAAATTAGAATTAGCCGCCGTCTCAGATGTGTAAGTGCTAAAGAGCGGATGGCTGAGCAGTGTGAGTCATTCACCATGAGGGAGAGAATTAGCGAGATATCGCTCACATAAAAACACGCTCAGATCTGGCAACCCCCACCCGTTCCTATTTTATAACATTCTTTTAGATCTATCTTTCCAGAGAGAAAGAGAGAGCACGACAGAGTAAGACACCTTGAAGAAGGAGGGAGAGAGAGAGGTGGTGAGATGGTGCGAGAGAGGTTGTTGAAGGGAAAAGAAAGCTGGTGAGCGTGAGACAGGGCAAGAGAGGTGGATGAAAAAGGAGAGCGAGAGCTGGTGAGGGTGAGACGGAGCGAAAGAGGTTGATGAAAAAGGAGAGAGGTGGTGAGGGTGAGACGGAGTGAGAGAGTTTGATGAAGGAGAGAGAGAGAGCTGGTGTGGGTGAGACAGAGTGAGAGAGTTTGATGAAGGAGAGAGAGAGAGAGAGCTGGTGAGGGTGAGATGGAGAGAGAGAGGTTGATAAAGGAGGAGAGAGAGAGAGCTGGTGAGGATGAGACGGAGTGAGAGAGGTTGATAAAGAAGGAGAGAGAGAGAGCTGGTGAGGATGAGACGGAGTGAGAGAGGTTGATAAAGGAGGAGAGAGAGAGAGCTGGTGAGGGTGAGATGGAGAGAGAGAGGTTGATAAAGGAGGAGAGAGAAAGAGCTGGTGAGGATGAGACGGAGTGAGAGAGGTTGATAAAGAAGGAGAGAGAGAGAGCTGGTGAGGATGAGACGGAGTGAGAGAGGTTGATAAAGGAGGAGAGAGAGAGAGCTGGTGAGGGTGAGATGGAGAGAGAGAGGTTGATAAAGGAGGAGAGAGAAAGAGCTGGTGAGGATGAGACGGAGTGAGAGAGGTTGATAAAGAAGGAGAGAGAGAGCTGTTAAGGATGAGACGGAGTGAGAGAGGTTGATAAAGAAGGAGAGAGAGAGCTGGTGAGGGTGAGACGGAGAGAGAGAGGTTGATAAAGAAGGAGAGAGAGAGCTGGTGAGGATGAGACGGAGAGAGAGAGGTTGATAAAGAAGGAGAGAGAGAGCTGGTGAGGGTGAGACGGAGTGAGAGAGGTTGATAAAGAAGGAGAGAGAGAGCTGGTGAGGGTGAGACGGAGTGAGAGAGGTTGATAAAGGAGAGAGAGAGATGGTGAGGATGAGACGGAGAGAGAGAGGTTGATACAGAAGGAGAGAGAGAGATGGTGAGGGTGAGACGGAGTGAGAGAGGTTGATAAAGGAGAGAGAGAGATGGTGAGGATGAGACGGAGAGAGAGAGGTTGATAAAGAAGGAGAGAGAGAGCTGGTGAGGGTGAGACGGAGTGAGAGAGGTTGATAAAGAAGGAGAGAGAGAGCTGGTGAGGGTGAGACGGAGTGAGAGAGGTTGATAAAGAAGGAGAGAGAGAGCTGGTGAGGGTGAGACGGAGAGAGAGAGGTTGATAAAGAAGGAGAGAGAGAGCTGGTGAGGGTGAGACGGAGTGAGAGAGGTTGATAAAGAAGGAGAGAGAGAGCTGGAGAGGGTGAGACGGAGAGAGAGAGGTTGATAAAGAAGGAGAGAGAGAGCTGGTGAGGGTGAGACGGAGTGAGAGAGGTTGATAAAGGAGAGAGAGAGATGGTGAGGGTGAGAGAGGTTGATAAAGAAGGAGAGAGAGAGCTGGTGAGGGTGAGACGGAGTGAGAGAGGTTGATAAAGAAGGAGAGAGAGAGCTGGTGAGGGTGAGACGGAGTGAGAGAGGTTGATAAAGAAGGAGAGAGAGCTGGTGAGGGTGAGACGGAGTGAGAGAGGTTGATAAAGAAGAAGAGAGAGAGAGCTGGTGAGGGTGAGACGGAGAGAGAGAGGTTGATAAAGAAGGAGAGAGAGAGAGCTGGTGAGGGTGAGACGGAGTGAGAGAGGTTGATAAAGGAGGAGAGAGAGAGAGCTGGTGAGGGTGAGACGGAGAGAGAGAGGTTGATAAAGAAGGAGAGAGAGAGAGCTGGTGAGGGTGAGACGGAGTGAGAGAGGTTGATAAAGGAGGAGAGAGAGAGAGCTGGTGAGGGTGAGACGGAGTGAGAGAGGTTGATAAAGAAGGAGAGAGAGAGCTGGTGCGGATGAGACGGAGTGAGAGAGGTTGATAAAGAAGGAGAGAGAGAGCTGGTGCGGATGAGACGGAGTGAGAGAGGTTGATAAAGAAGGAGAGAGAGAGCTGGTGAGGGTGAGACGGAGAGAGAGAGGTTGATAAAGAAGGAGAGAGAGAGAGCTGGTGAGGGTGAGACGGAGAGAGAGAGGTTGATAAAGAAGGAGAGAGAGAGCTGGTGCGGATGAGACGGAGTGAGAGAGGTTGATAAAGAAGGAGAGAGAGAGCTGGTGAGGGTGAGACGGAGAGAGAGAGGTTGATGAAGGAGAGAGAGAGAGAGATGGTGAGGGTGAGACGGAGTGAGAGAGGTTGATAAAGGAGAGAGAGAGCTGGTGAGGATGAGACGGAGCGAGAGAGGTTGATAAAGAAGGAGAGAGAGAGCTGGTGAGGGTGAGACGGAGCGAGAGAGGTTGATAAAGGAGAGAGAGAGCTGGTGAGGATGAGACGGAGCGAGAGAGGAGCGAGAGAGGGACAGTGGCTGTTGAGTCCGTGGCTTGTGTGCGTGTTCTCAAACACGATCTACATCAAAGCCTGATTTTGTTCTGCCGCTTTTCCTGGCTCCTCCGCTGGCTGGCCGGGGCCCAACATTTGATTTTCTGCCCCAGTTTTTCTCCGCTCTTTTCTCTCATCCTCTCTTTTTTTCCGGGCACAGCTAAATGGTATGGAAGACACACGATAGACAGAGTAGTTTTGCTGTTTTAGCTTTACTTCATAAACGTTCTTTCACAGCGTCTGAACACGGGAACAGCCCTTCACTCAGTGTGAGGGCAGCAGGACGAGTGAACCCTTACAGGTACTCCAGAATGACGGGGTATAAAATCTCACGACGGTAAACTCTAAACACTTCAGTGGAGAATATTACTTCCTCCTTCGATGACCAAAGCGCCAGGGTTTCCGAGCGCTGCTCTGGACTCAGAGCTGGCATATAACCGCTCTCTAACTCACTTAGATGTCTTTTTGCAGTGTGCCCCAAAAGTGACCAACTGTTGTTGTTGACTCACTGTACTGAAAATATGGTGTTGAGTTAGAGGTGCCACTGAATGCATTCATTCTGCATGTTAAATACACAGTTGAGTCACATTATTATGACCAGAGCATCCAGAGTAACTGCCATGTGCAGCATGGACAGCAGCTAGACGACCTGGAAGTGACTCCGTAGGGTCCTGGTAGGTTGTCACAGGTATCTGGAGCCATGCTCACTGCAGTGCATCCCACAGCTGGTGGAGAGTGTATGAGGGGAGGATCCATTGAGCGAACATGACAGTCGTGGTGGTCCCACAGATGATCAGTTGGGTTCAAGTTTGGGGAATTAGACGGACAGGGTACTTATACTTGGAAGTCTTGGTCATGCTCTTTTAACCAGTGTCGGACATTTCTAGTCATGTGACATGATATGTGTGCAGACAGCCTATCGCACACCTCATATACCCACCAAGCCAGCTCACGACAGGTGACTGCCTGCCACTGCCACCATCAAAAGTATAAGGTGGTCATAATAATGTGACTCGTATGTTTAGTTCTCTTATGTCTGTTCAGAAGGCTGTAAAATTGGCCAGGGTTTTGTTGAACCTGCGGACCTTAAATGCAGCAAGCTGAACAGCCTAAGGGAAAATGAACAAGCTCCATTAACACTGGGTATTTACTGGCTGAGTCTCTTTAAAGCTGCGGACTGAAAGTAGAACATGTTGCTGGAATGTTTAACATGCTCTAGTCGTCCACAGTGCTAGCATTAAACGAGAACACATGCTGAAACCCAGGAAATTGCATTGAGGTGATTAGCATTGTTGTTGCAGTGATAATTTGTTAACACCGTCGGGGTGAAGCTGGTGGCTGGTGGTGAGCCCACCCCCATAGTTCAGTGCTCTGTGTGAGCTCTTCCTGACACGTGTTCAGTAAAGAGCACGTCTTGCAGCAGAATCATGTCCTCCCATGTGTCTTGCTCACAACTGATGCTACAATATTAATGATTATTCTGCTTCAGAAATCCATAACTGCCTGGAAACTATAATATACTCTGAATGAACTACAGTCTATGTTAAATTATTTATTCAGATTTACTGTATTTATTATATTTAATTTTGGGTTTATTAAATCAATAAGCAGTGGCATACAGTAACAGTGGCATGTAAGGTGTTAGTGTACTGTAAGTAGTGTGTTGGTGTACAGTAACTCAGTAAGTGTAATGCGTTAGTGTACTGTAAGTAGTGTGTTGGTGTACAGTAACAGTGGCATGTAAGGTGTTAGTGTACTGTAAGTAGTGTGTTGGTGTACAGTAACTCAGTCAGTGTAATGTGTTGGTGTACTGTAAGAAGTGTGTTGGTGTACAGTAACAGTGGCATGTAAGGTGTTAGTGTACTGTAAGTAGTGTGTTGGTGTACAGTAACTCAGTCAGTGTAATGTGTTGGTGTACTGTAAGAAGTGTGTTGGTGCACAGTAACTCAGTAAGTGTAATGCGTTAGTGTACTGTGAGTAGTGTGTTGGTGTACAGTAACTCAGTAAGTGTAATGTGTTAGTGCACTGTAAGTAGTGTGTTGGTGTACAGTAACTCAGTAAGTGTAATGTGTTAGTGTACTGTAAGTAGTGTGTTGGTGTACAGTAACTCAGTAAGTGTAATGTGTTAGTGTACTGTAAGTAGTGTGTTGGTGTACAGTAACTCAGTAAGTGTAATGCGTTAGTGTACTGTAAGTAGCGAGTTGGTGTACAGTAACTCAGTAAGTGTAATGCGTTAGTGTGCTGTAAGTAGCGTGTTGGTGTACAGTGACTCAGTAAGTGTAATGTGTTAGTGTACTGTAAGTAGCGTGTTGGTGTACAGTAACTCAGTAAGTGTAATGCGTTAGTGTACTGTAAGTAGCGTGTTGGTGTACAATAACTCAGTAAGCGTAATGTGTTAGTGTGCTGTAAGTAGCGTGTTGGTGTACAGTAACTCAGTAAGTGTAATGTGTTAGTGTGCTGTAAGTAGTGTGTTGGTGTACAGTAACTCAGTAGGTGTAATGTGTTAGTGTACTGTAAGTAGTGTGTTGGTGTACAGTAACTCAGTAAGTGTAATGTGTTAGTGTACTGTAAGTAGTGTGTTGGTGTACAGTGACTCAGTAAGTGTAATGCGTTAGTGTGCTGTAAGTAGCGTGTTGGTGTACAGTGACTCAGTAAGTGTAATGCGTTAGTGTGCTGTAAGTAGCGTGTTGGTGTACAGTGACTCAGTAAGTGTAATGCGTTAGTGTACTGTAAGTAGCGTGTTGGTCATCAATAACTACAATAACTCAGTAATGCCGTAATGTAGTGTGCTGTAAGTAGCGTGTTGGTGTACAGTAACTCAGTAAGTGTAATGTGTTAGTGTGCTGTAAGTAGTGTGTTGGTGTACAGTAACTCAGTAGGTGTAATGTGTTAGTGTACTGTAAGTAGTGTGTTGGTGTACAGTAACTCAGTAAGTGTAATGTGTTAGTGTACTGTAAGTAGTGTGTTGGTGTACAGTGACTCAGTAAGTTTAATGTGTTAGTTTGCTGTAAGTAGCTGTCCAAAGTACAGTGACTCAGTAAGTGTAATGCGTTAGTGTGCTGTAAGTAGCGTGTTGGTGTACAGTGACTCAGTAAGTGTAATGCGTTAGTGTACTGTAAGTAGCGTGTTGGTGTACAGTGACTCAGTAAGTGTAATGTGTTAGTGTGCTGTAAGTAGTGTGTTGGTGTACAGTAACTCAGTAAGCGTAATGTGTTAGTGTACTGTAAGTAGTGTGTTGGTACTTTGTCCACTGCTGGCATTTGCCAATTTCAGTGATTTTACCACAGTTAATGGGGCAGCTTCTTCAATGTACTTTGATGTCCAAGTACAAATACAAAAATCATGTCTAAAATACAGCATTAAATTACAATTCCATTTGAAGCACTCACCTGGATTAAACCCAGGCACAGAATACTTACAGAGATGATGAAGGATGTATGTTAAATACTATATATTTTATGAGGTGAACTGTTTTGACCTCTGTATAGTCCAGATCTTGAAACAAGTGAATGCAATGTATATAATTTTAACAAGTTACTTCACACTAGCAATACCTTCTAATCTAACAATTAAATCAGCAACATCAAAAAGAGTTCCATACGTAAGATAACCAGTCAGATATCTGGCCATCTCATTGCCCCTAGCCATGTTAAGTAACTGCCTTTAAAATGAGGCCTGTGTCTACAGTACATATTCACTGAGTCACTGACAAACAGACGGCAGCGACTGCCATGCTGTTTCAGCAGAGTTACATCACCATAATCAAGTGCTGAGAAGAAAGTTGGCCGGACAATTGATTTCCTGCTTTCAAATGTAAAACATGACCTTTAGAAAAAAGCTTCTTCCTGATTTACTTTCGGCGATATGAGTTTTAAATAAACCTATCTCAGCAAATTGCAAGCTCTGTATAGCAACCGACTTGCCCAGTACAAGGTCCATTAAAAATCTATATAGACAAACTTATCTGTGTAGTCATCACTAAGGGACAGTAATGAGAATATGTTGCCTAATAATAGTCAAAACTCAACATTATAATTCATATTCATATGAACTGACAATTCATATCGCAGATCCCAACATAAAAGTGTTGGTGGTTTTACTTATTCCATGTTCCGTATGAGTAATCTTCAAACAGTCAACCGGCCCTGTGGCCATTCCAGTAGTTATGGAATTCCATCCTTTACAAAACCCTAAAACTTATAAATGAGATCAATGCTCCTAACCAAGAGCTAATTGACCGTCTCTTCTAAATTACCTCACAGTGTCCACGAGCAAATATCATCGACACTTTACCGGTGAGATTTGCTCTGGTGCCCGATAAATCCATGGAAGCCTAATATTGACGACATATTGTTCAGGCCCTAACCAGCACATATTGATTCACTTTGATGCACCTCATTATCACCATGTACAAAAATCCTAACTACCATCCTTCATGTCCAGTTCAGCGAGTCCAAACTACTTTTCAGCCAGTCGTCAACATTGATCTCTCTCATCCCTCTATCTCTCCTCCCCCGTTTCTCTGTTTTCTATGGCTTCAAACTTTTTTAAGATTGATGGCGAGCAGTGTCTTTGTGGTCGTGTGGTCAGATCAACAGAGTCATTCACAATATAGATTTAATTTCCCAGGCTGTCCTCATTGGCACAAGGCACCGATCGTAGCTTAAATCAGCTGGACGACAGCTCTACTGATCCTAACACTGATTTAGTGTTTAAATGAGGCTAGAAATATTGATTTAATTGTGTTGAAGGCAGGTTTTTCAATCTAATCCTTGGGGACCCCTGGCCTGCCCATATTTTTATTCTGGTCCAGTAATAAAGTAACAACCACACCTCAGCTTGGTAGTAAAGAGCTGTATGATTTAGAAGGCGGATCAGTTAAGCCGTTGTATGGTCTTTCTAGCTCAAGGACTTTACACAGCTTTTGGCTGAGCTGGAAATAATCCTGGCTGGCTCATTATGAACAACTAATAAGCGGCAAGATAAACTATATGTTCACATTAGGAGGCAACAAGTCACAAATGTCTCAACTTTGTCTTATATGGGTGTGTTGATGGCTGATCTTGTTGTTTCAAGCACGGCTTTGCTAATGTTAAGGTACAGTAAGAAAGGGAAAAGCCCCCTCCCAGGTCATCACTGGCCCAGCCATATCTACACGTATTAGACTAGCCGACTAGCTGGGTAAGCACTAATTGGCGCTTTGGGCATCAGTTGACTAGTTGAGAGCAATGTCTGGTGGCCAAAGCTGCAGAGTATTTTATTTGTGGAAAAATATTATATTTAATGAAACTAGTTCCACCACAAGCTGAAATACAAGTAAGTAGACAGGTTGGGGCTGTCTTCCTGTAATACCAACTTCTAAGCTCAGACTTGGTAGCTGTTTTTAGGGTTTGGGCACGGCCAAGTGTAGCATAATGTCAATGCTAAAGCAACAATACAAAGACAGTTTCAGGCTAGCACAGTGATGAGCACAACGTCTGTTAAATTTGCTACCTGTAGTTTCAAACACATAGCTCAGCTGCATTCTGCTTCAGATGTATCTGATTTTTCAAGGAGCGTCTGTTAGTTTATATAGCCGTGAGGTTGCCCCTCCACTCACTCCTCCCTTCCCTGAAATGCTACGGAGGCCATCTTGGTTTCGCTTAGCTACTTTGTTTTTTACTTCTTTGATGAGGCTGAAAACTGACGAGGCTGAAGTCTGCTTCTAATTCGCCAGTCTGCTTCTTGGTAGATTGTTCCAGTTCCACCTTAAATAGTGTAGCAGTTGCATTCTGGCCCTGGATTGGCTCAGTTTAAGAATAGATTCAGACACAACTGTTTGCCTGAGCTAAAGAAAGCCCGACTGGCCTGCTTTTTGATAAACGACCAGCAGTAAAACTATGAGCGGGAAAAGTCCAGCTCCAGGTCATTAGCAGCGTCTTCAAACAGATTACCTGACACTTTATGGCCATAATAAAACAAACCTTCATTTTGTCTGCTATTGATCTACAAACGAAGCAAATGGGCCACTCGCGCCGCCTGTGAGGTGCTTGGTGGGGGGAAAAAAACAGACTCACCCATCATGGCAGCCGCTTCCATGCTAATGTTTTTGGCAATTGGGAGGAGGGAGGAAAGGAAAAAGCATTAGAGGGGGTTTTACAGTGCGTCTGGGAGCCATCTCCAACACCGCGCTTCTGGGGCTTCTGTCTTCTGTCTGAAACAGTCACTGAATGCTAAGAAGACATCCCGAAAAAACTCACAAAAGACTTGGGCGACGCTAGCACCCCACCACTCGCCCTCCCTCGTTTTCTTTTTAACTCTCATTCTGTGTGATCCATATTTTAGAGTGGGGGGGCTTTGTTAGAGCTTTTCTTTTGACGGAAAGGAGCCGTGAGAGATGGTGGCTTAAACCTCGCAGGATGACTCAGAAAGGCAAGGTTGCCTCACTGCGGGTCACGCGGCACGCAGGAACACACGTGCTTCTTCAGTAGAGGGTGTGCTTTCATCACAGCAGCACAAAGCAATTCGACGCTGACAGTGAAACGTCAGTAGAATCACATGGTGTGAATACAGATTCCACACAGCAGCAGCCTCACGGGCCACTTTATTAGAAACGCCTACCGTGTGCTCTTACTCTCTGGCCAGTTTATTAGAAACACCCACCTGGTACTTCCACTCTCTGGCCACTTTATTAGAAACACCCACCTGGTACTTCCACTCTCTGGCCACTTTATTAGAAACACCCACCTGGTGCTTCCACTCTCTGGCCACTTTATTAGATACACCTACTTTGTACTTTCTCTCTCTGGCCACTTTATTAGAAACACCCACACTGTAATTCCACTCTCTGGCCACTTTATTAGAAATGCCTACCTTGTGTTCTAACTCACTGGCCACTTTATTAGAAACACCTTCCTTGTGCTCTAACTCACTGGCCACTTTATTAGAAACACCTGCCTTGTGCTCTAACTCACTGGCCACTTTTTTAGAAACACCTACCTTGTGCTCTAACTCACTGGCCACTTTATTAGAAACACCTTCCTTGTGCTCTAACTCACTGGCCACTTTATTAGAAACACCTTCCTTGTGCTCTAACTCACTGGCCACTTTATTAGAAACACCTGCCTTGTGCTCTAACTCACTGGCCACTTTATTAGAAACACCTACCTTGTGCTCTAACTCACTGGCCACTTTATTAGAAACACCTGCCTTGTGCTCTAACTCACTGGCCACTTTATTAGAAACACCTTCCTTGTGCTCTAACTTACTGACCACTTTATTAGAAACACCTACCTTGTGCTCTAACTCACTGGCCACTTTATTAGAAACACCTGCCTTGTGCTCTAACTCACTGGCCACTTCAGAAACACCTACCTTGTATTTTCACTCTCTGCCACTTTCGTTCTCGGCACAGCAGTGACACTGACATGGTAGTGGTATGGTAGTCTGGGTGGGGGTGGATATGAATGTATCTGGCACTGATCAGAAACAGACCCTAATGAAGGTCTAGATAAAGGCAAACACAAATTGTGCATCAACAGATGGACTACAGCGTCTAACTGTATGCCAGCGAGGTTGATGTTTCCGCAGCCAGCATGCCTCAGTTATAATTCTGCTTGTTGTTTCTAATCAGAGCTCAGTATGATTGCTAGAAAGTTTAAAGTGCTGAGTTGTGCACTTTGTCTGAACTGGTTGTAGCTGGTTCTTTGAAGCGCAGATATGCTTCAGGTTTAATGCACTGGCTGCAGCTCGCTCTGGTCTATGCAGGTGTAGTCAGTGCTCGTAAGGTTAATCATGGTTTCCTCTTTCAACAGCAGGACCAGAGGCAGGTAACTCAGTAGGCTGTGGTTGTCGTTTACTCTCCAAGGTGATGATTTGAGCAGGGATGAACTTTTGTGATCTGCATAGTTGCCTATTTCGATACTGCCTTCAGTCGCCCAGGTTAGGCAGCGGTGAAAGAGCCGCAGGGTGGCAGTGAATGTCACAGCTCAGCTTTTATTTTGGAGGGTTATTTCTGCTTCCTGATGTGCACACGATCTGCATTATTCATCTCCTGCTACAGGATCCCCACACGGCTGCAAACAGATTTCATTTCTGAAAACGGATTGGCCTTAGTGAGAGCAAACACAGCTTGCAACTAGTCATGGCATGTTTTGTCCTATTCCGATGCATAAACCAGGAGAACCGGCAGTACAGCCTTTTCCATTAAAGGGTCAGTATCCTACATTCTTCTTATTTTCCCCCATGGGGGGCAGCTATTAGGATACTGTGGTTAAGACCAAGAACAGTCACAGGTGAAGCTTTACATGAAGGTTTCCAGCTATTCTTTACCCCTCACAAATAAACAAGTCGTCCTTAATACTGGTATATGTAAATGAGCTCTGTTCTGATTGGCTGCCTTGTTTCGTGCCTTGTTTTGAAAAGCACTTCTTATAACATGAGCGTAAATGAGTGGAGCTAAACTGCTGTAGGATGAATAGGTAGATATATGTAAATGTGTTTTTTGTGACATCACAGTTTCAGTTCACTGCTAGGGGTTACACATTGTTCCTTTAAGGCATATTATTGTTGTTATTGAGTATAATCTCCTTACCAGCTTTTATATGGAGTATATAATGGAAAACTGCTGGAATACTGTCTATGCTATGCGTTGTCTAAAATAGTCTCTGGTAGTTTGGAAGAACAGGCTGCGTCTGCTGCACTCAGTCAAACAGCTTGTCTTGTTTCTGTGTGTCGTGTGGTGGGAATGCTGCATGTCTCCAAGCAATTCAAGACATTTGTGTTGGATTTAACTACAGACGGATTTCTCTCAGCCTTCCTTCAGTTTACTACAGTATGCAGCTCTCTCTCTCTCTCTCTCTCTCTCTCTCTCTCTCTCTCTTTCCTTCCTTTGTTTTGTTTCCCTGTTCTCGTCCTCTCTTTCTCTCTTTTTTGCCTCCCCCCTATTCCTCTCTCCCTCTTCTCTGTCTGTCTCTGTTTTGTCTCTTTATTTCTTGCTCACTCTCTCTCTTTCCCCTCTCCCTCTCTCTCTGTCTCTCTCTCGCAGTCTGACATGACTCTTTGTGAAAGGCATGCAGTGGAGCCGAGAGAGGAAGGGAGAGAGGGAGAGGAAGAGGAATGTTGGCTGTGCTGTCATTAAGGAAGATATTGAGTCCGGCTCAGTGCAGTATAGTCCAGGAATGCAGGTTTAGGCCTTTGTGGACGGCTTTGCTGGTTTCGCTTTAGCTGAACCCGACTCGTGATGGCAGCACTGCTGTTTGTCGGTTAAAGATTGTGGTGAATCGAATCGTGTCGTCTTTGATGTTTAAAAATGTTTGATTTCTGATTTTTTTTTTATCTGTTTATTTCATTGACGAACATTAATAAAGCACATGAAAGTCTCTGAAAGCTTGATCAGGGCTTAAGACGTGATCCCTTAGCTCTTCAGAAAAGAACGAGTTCTTGTAGATGTGTGAGGGAAGAGCCTTTTTAAAGAGCCTCCACATATTGTACAGGTTCTATACCATTTGAGGAACCCTCACTTTTAAGAGTGTATGTCAATACACTAGATAATTTCTTTGGAACAGCTGTATAGAAGAACCAGTTTGTGTAGGTGAGATGTGTAAGAGTAAACCAATGGTATGTTGGTAATGGTGTATATATATATATATATATATATATATATATATATATATATATATATATATATATATATATATATATATATATATATATATATATATATATATTGTCAGGAAAAAGACTCCGGATCGACGACACCGACTAAGCAACAATGACAAACCAGATAAATAGAAAGGAAGAAAGCGTAGTCAGGGACAGGCACAGGACGGACACCGGAGAAAGCAGTCAGCGAAGGCAACCAAGTTTAAAGGGAAAAGCTAAAGAAGGGTAGATAATCCAGAGCAGATTTCAAAGACCAGATAACAGACACAAACCGATGTAGGGGATTAGCAAAAGGAGTAGCCAAGAAACAAACGAGAGTCAGAACCAGAATAACCATAAGGAAAGTAGAACGCTCAGAATTGCTATAAGATTTGCTATAAGCTTCGCGAAGAGTATCTGAAAACCCGGGCTTTAAATACAAACAGATTAGAGTCAGCTGACTAGAACTCAGGTGATCGCAAACGAATTGGCACGTCCGCGCGCGAGCACGTGGAGCTGACGTCATCAAGCGATGCCCTCTGGGAAGTGGAGTTCGGGAGAGCGGGAGGAGCAGGAAAGCCCGGAAGCGTGACATATAATACATATTATAGGTATATAATAGTGTTCATGCCAAGAAGAGTTCTTTAAGGCAGTGCTATAGAAGAAGGATGTTTAATTCCAAAATAAAGTGATCATGCCATAAACAGCTCTTTGGAGCAGTTCTATAGAAGAACCATTTTTGGTTCCACAAAGGAGTGTTTGTGATAAGAAGGGTTCTTTGGAGCAGTGTCGTAGAAGAACTGCTTTTGGCTCCTTAAAGAAGTGTCCATGCCAGGAAGGGTACTTAGGAGCAGTGCTGTAGAAGGACAATGTTTGGAAGTTCCACTGAGCTGATGTTTCTTTGTGAATGAGAACTGTGTGGGTGAGGAACCTATTTTTGGCATCCACACAGGGCAAAGGTTCTAGCCTAATTTAATTTTCCTTAGAGCTATGAGTCCAGCTGAGAAGGTGTGTATGTACATCAGGCTGTTCTTTGCTGTCAGGTAAACCGGTGGTACTGCTTGCAGTGTTCCTTGATGAAACTTCTTACTCTGTGATGAGCAGCAGCTACGGTGAGGTTTGTTGATTTGAAAGTGCTGGAATATCAGCCCTCTTTTATCAGCAGCGTACACACACCAGCGTTCACGCACACATAGATGTACAGTTCCCACTGCGCAGAATAAAGCGCACGCTAACAAACCGTCATCACCTCAAAAACAAACAAAAGAAAGAGGAGGCTCTGCTGAGTGTATTCCCACCACAGAAGTCCCTGCTCTAACCAAAGTTAGAGGATGTGTTTGATGAAGGTACAAACCAGAGGACTCCAGGGTTTCCTCACAGACGCTCACATGCCTTTGTTTGTAGGACAGCTATTTAGCACAATACCCCAAAGAAAGGAGGAGCTTCAGACCGTGGTGTTACGGAGGGATATGAAGGGGGGAAAAAAAAAGAAAAAACTGAAAATCCTGAAATATGAGCCTGGCACTGAAAATGATGGAACATGTTTGTTTGGCCCCTCAGCTGTGCCAGTGTTTAAACTCACTCGCCGGCTTTCATCTATTTACAGATGTCTTCTCTGTCTATCTGCTTTTCTCTCTCTCTCCCAAGTTCTTTCTCTCTCTCCACAAATCTATAATAGAATACACAAGTCACACATCTGTCACATACACACACATTCAGACTTTGTAATCCTGTTTTCACACATACCAACACAGACACACTCACAGATTAACCTGCTGTACAGTATGTGCACTCATTTTCAGAATGAGCAAAACTTGTCATATGACCAGGAGCATCCAAACATTTCATGACTGCAGTGAGATTTTATTCCAGGTCACTTTGCAATTTACTTTGACTCCAGTATTTCACTGTAAGAAGCTCACACTATGAGGACAGCAGTGACCATCTTTTACTAACAACCCCAAGGTAGTGTTGGCCAACTGATGTTGCTGCCTGGACATTGAGGCTGAATACAAGCAAAGTACTGCTCGTGATGTTTAAGCAGGAAGGTGCTTTTGTTTGTCAAGCTCTGCGCTCAACAAGCGTGGGATGTATTCCGCCCAATGCGAGAGAATGCACTCGCATTCATCTCCAGGGGGAAGACCTTAGTTGCCAGATTTGGTGCGGTTCAGAGCGCAGTGAACCCTAAAAAAGCACTCAGGCAGCGAGACAGATGCCCATGTGCTTTTTCAGGACCCTGGCCAGCTCAGAGTTCCATTTACGCTCAAGTTTCCACTCAGCTGATAATGCCACAGATGCCTGTGTGCTGTTCAGGACCTCGGCCAGCGCCCGGTCCATTCAGAATGCAAAGAACGCGTATGCGTGTGTGAGTGCGTGGTAGTAGTTGGTGGAGGCGGGGGGTTACCATGGTTACCTCCGACAGCAGAGACGTCCAGAGACAGTCCAGGCAGGCTGTTGCTCACACGGCTAGAATGCTCGCTGACCTTCTCTAAAAGGATCGTCACTGTTGTCGTTTTTAGACTCCCTGGTGGAATGCACTGCATGTTCTCTAAGGCCTTCAAAAAAAGCTTGCACGGTTTCTCACCAAAACGTGAACACCAAATCAAACACTGCATTGAACTGACTTCGTGCTTTATCTCTTTTTTTAGCTAACAGCAAATTTGCATGCCAGCGACTTTAGCCCCACTAAGAACTAAAGAACTACATGTGATGCTTCCTAACAACAGTGTTCCTCACAATGCCGATGAAAAGGATGAAAGGGCTGTAAATATCTGTGGGTTGTGTTTAAAATGAGTCCAAAGCCGATGTTAATAATTGGCTAAAAGGAGGGGTTGAATTTGGGCATGCCAAATACCAGGAAGTACCTGAGTTAGCAGAAGTATGGAAGCGTATGGTCAGACAGGTCTACCAGTAGTGGTAAACATCCCAGTCTACAGGAAACTCTCCTCAGAATTGTGCCAGGGAAGGTATCCACCATATCTGACCCGATTCCCTGTACAAATACTCCTTTCTCACACTGCTCATTGCAGAGTAATGCGACTCTGCTTACTGAACGTTTCTCTCTGTTATTACTCGGGTTTGCTACTCAGGTTTTAATTTTACTCTGATTCGCTGATTTACTCTTTTGGCTTTGCCCGTTTTGGTATTTTTGCTGGTCTGATTGTTTGCCTGGTTTTGCCGCCTGCCTGTTTTTTATGGCTCTGCCTTGCACTTTTGTTATGTTCGCTTTGCTCTTGTTCCTGCTGTGTTTGATTACAAGTAGATTTGATTTTAGGCCAGCACTCGTCACAACAATGTGTTCACACACACACTAGTCAACTAAGGGGCAGTCAGCACACTCAACCCTATCCACTGCCCTCTGGGAGCAGTTGGGGATTAGGTGCCTTGCTCAAAGGCACTTCAGTTGTGTCCGGTTTAGGGAATTGAATCAGCAACTTTTCAATCACAAGGCTGGTTCACTAACATCTAGCCCAAGACTTGATTTGGCCCCACGCAAATTGTAACTGCATTCAAAAATATATTTGAGGGTTTAGGCTAGGGTAACTCATTAAACGGCATCTCAGGCATGGGACAGCTTTTGTTGTAATCATTTCATGTACCAGCTTTCTGTGAGGGAGCTTTAAGAAGCTTCAGACTTCTGGTTCCCATCGCCACTGCTGTGAACTGCTCAGGTTTGTTAGGTTTCTCATTACCAAACCACTCTGAATGACTTTCTTAGCATATTAACATTTTGATTAATCAGATAGTTAGAGAAATTAGTGGAATCCCCCTTTAATGCACACGGAATTCAGACAGATGTTAATTGCACATACGGACGTCCTGAACCCTGCAGATTGGAAAGTGCTTCCAGCGTGAAGTAAACGCCAGTGGCAAACTCACACCAACAAAGGCGTGTATTCCGGTGCAGTAATGAAGCTGGATTCGGAGACTGGAGTATGGGAGGAGATGAAAGAGCTGGGCGGATGCACTAAGTGAAGTTGCAGGGACGACTCGTGGGCTAATTAACTTTCCCTGGAATGAACGCTTTGAACTGTCATTGAAGTCTAGACATTTATGTAACCTATCCCCCTCTTCCAGATTCACCATGACAATGCCGTCCCTGCTAGATCTAATGTAACACATCCGCACACACACACACTCACACACAGAATACACACTAGCACACTGCACAAACGCTACATGTGGGGAACTGTAGCTTCTGCACACACATGCACCCACATATACCTCCATGCTGGGTGATAGCTTTGTGCCCCAAACCCCCTGAGAACAGATGCAGTGAGCCAGATGTAATCTGACTTGATTAAACAATTCAGCCTTGCACTGAGCCACATCTAAGAATCTGTGTGTGTGTAGGTGTGTGTGTGTGTGTGTGTGTGTGTGTGTGTGTGTAGGGGTGTGTGTGTGTGTGTAGGGGTGGATTTAGTGATTCTGAGGCTCTATGACAAAAGACTGGGGCAAGGTATGGGGTCTGGGGCAATGTATGGTTGAGGTTCTGGGCTTCTAGCATCCAAAAATGATACCTTGGCAAATCTATTTGTATAAAGATATTTCTCATTTTGAGATTATTGTGAGAATAATCGACCATGCATGTGACATAAGCAAGGATGGGCCTTATTGCTGTACCTGACTGATCCAACAGCCACGATTGTGGACATTCAACAAGCAGTAATGCCCTCCATGAGTCATCCTGTTAACGCCAGCACCATTGCTATACAGCTGCATGACTCTACATGCATGACTGTTAAGATGACTGCACACCGTCAGTGTCACCAAATACTGTAATAGTGTCATATGTGGAGGCACTGTGGTCAGTGCCATGATGGACGATTTGTTGTCTCGTGCCACATGTCCTGGTGTCACTCCATATATGCAGGAACTGTGGGGGAATATTCAAGCTGCATGGGATGGATTAGCACAGGACACCATTGGCACCTCTGCAACTCCGTGCTGAGATGTCTGGCATGTTGTTAGCAAACATCGTGGGCCTACGCCATACTGAGAGACACTACTTCTGTATGTGTAGGTCAAGAAACATTGCCCATATTAGTCTACTTCTTTTTGCTTGATTAGAACTTAATTAGATTGGCCATGTCAAGAACAGAAAAAAACAATCTGCAAATTGTCGATTATAGTTTAATTTTCTTTACACAGTCGTGTCATTACGTACCAACATGGAGTAGGCCATTAGTACCAAAGGGAACTGCTAAAACTCCAACATCTAAGTTGTATGTTTATAAGGCCCTTGGTCCATGCAAAGACAAGTCTCTCTATGTATATGTGTATATCGTCGCTGTCCAAAGAAAAACAAGTATCTCCAAAATGGCAACTTTATAGGAGATGCCAAAAACGTCATGCAATTTTAATGTAAGTCAATGGAACCAGACGTCCTTCCGAGCACTTCTGGGCCATTTCAGTTGGTCCGTTCATCATGCAAATCACACAAAGTGTAAACAGCAGCGGCTGTTTTCAAATGATGCATAAAAGTCAAAATGGACAAAAACGGAGATACATGTTTTTCATTGGACAGCGACGATATGTAGTTAGGAAGAAATTATAAACATCTAATGCACAAAAGGGAAAAAAGAACAGAACAAACAGGAGAAAGAAACAAAAGTCAAGGTTGACCTATAGGCTTTGCCCGTAAATGTAACCTTGCATAGCAACTGTCACTAGGTTGGACAAGCTTTACACAACATTTGGCAAACCTTTGGAGAGCGAGTAGCTTTTTTTCCATCAAAATATGTAAATGATTGGCTTCACACTGTATATTAAATGCTCAGTAAGCTCAAAGACCCTCACTGATACCCTGTTGTGCTCTGGAAAGCCCAACACTGTCTCTCTGTCCCATTTTCCTTCTGTGTCTTATATAATCCCGGACATCTAACCAAACCGTGTAAACAGACATTTTAATCAACCATTAATGAACACAGTAATGTAGATCATATGTTCATGGCACACTTCAGTATTTTGTAGGGTGCAGTGTTGGTTTGGTAAGCTGTTGTTTTGCTGCTTTTGTCAGTCGTCAGCCTCGCTATAGGAGACAAAGGCTCGGTTGCAGCTTTTGGAACGTGTCCTAAAGCGGCGACGGAAATACACACGCATTCGGCCGTGCCTGTCTCTGGCATCTGCGAAACGTTCACATTCTCAAAATTATTTACTCTGACTATGCCTCGCAGCTCACGCTAAATATAGGTCACCGCTCCTAGGATCGCAGGCATCACAGGCAGCGGATTACTCATACCTGAATGATAAAGAAACATGACAGAATGGGCGCTTTGTGTGGATTCGGTGGACATGGAAGCACTTTGCTTGAATAATTAATGTTCCTTTTTGGTCTGCTGGCGATGTCACCCATGAATTAGGCGTAAGTAACATGTGGGAACTGTTCCTGGAGGCCGACCAAGCCCCAAACATTTTGGCAAGAGGAGGAACGCTCGGGATCCAATGTCATATCTGTTTAGCTGTGTGATTTGCTTCCAAATAGAAGACCCCTGGTATAAACGTGGCAGTCCACTGAGAAGTAGAGAGGGAAGAGGAAGAGCGAGACTGGATCTTATTTCTCTAGGGCACAGTAGCAATGATCATCGTACTGTCAGAGGCTGACAGAGGCTGGGTCTAATGCATTTACATGTTGTAGGGTTCCCACACTCACCATCTATTCTATGAGAAACACTTACAGTAGACTTCCATTCCCTGACCACGAATTTCCTTTCGCCGGCCACTTTATTACAGACATTTACCCTGGATTTCCTTCACTATAGAAACATCTGCTAGTTCGAGCCTGCTCCTCTACCCACAAATGTCCAGACAACTGACCAATAATGAACGGCTAGAGAAGGGCTAACATGAATTCTGCATCGACAGATGGGCTACAGCCTCCTAACTGTATGCTAGCAATGTGGAGTGGCAAGGTAAGGTATTCTAATAACGTTTCTCTGTGGTCCTCCACCAGTGAACGTCCAGGGAAAAGTATCTCTGTGGTTTAAAAGTGACCATTGGTGAAGGACGAGGCCAAGGGTCACCAGTTTTTTCTGCAAATGCCTGCAGGTTTTCATTCCTTTAGTGCTGCAGCACTGCTCATATAACACTAAGTTGTGTGAAGTCTAATTAAACCAGTGGAATCATGTGTGCCTCTGCTTGTATGGAATAAAAACTGCACCACAGTTACCATTTGTGGATAAGATTGATGACCCCTAGAGTAGGCGATGCTTCTAGTCGGTACATCTAGAAGAGGGTTTTAATAAAGTGGGCAGAGAATGGATGGCATAGTGCCATAGAAGACCTGTACCACTTTATTACGGGACAGTGTTCATAAAGCTAATTGACACCAGCTAAATCCCTTCATGACAACGAACACAAATCCTTATATAGATAGTTATGTAGAGATGTGTAGAATGTGTTTTTACATTTCCCGGGTAGAAATGAAAGAGTGGCTCAGTGTATGTCACGGTGACATCATGCTGATAAAATAACTAGCTTGCCAAGTCAGGCTTGTGGAGCAGAAGTAAGCATTTTCTGGGGCCCTAAGGTGAAGTGCACTGTAAAAACGAAAGGTTACTCAAGGCACCCTTTGGTGTTCCCCGGCTTGCCTCACTAGCAGAACCCTTTAGGGAGCTTCCAGGAACCCTTTTTAAAAAAAGCAGTTTTCTGAGGCACGTCAAATAATTCACAGTCCTTGAGGAACCACGTTTTTACAGCTGCACATGAACCTTATGCTTCACTTGCATGTTGACAGACAACAGCAAACCAGGTATTCCATAGTTCAGAATGGAGTAACAACATTCTGCAGATCTCAGCAGTAAGGGGAATGTTCCATCAAGAGTTCCTGCAATGTATGCAGTTGACCACAGAGGTGCAATAAACCGAATGTTGATTTTTTGGGACCAGTAGATGGCAGATATCTTGTTGATAGTACAAAAACAGAGTGTCCTTTTGCCTTCTCCATCTTCAAAACAGTCTATACTGATGAAGCTCTTCTCTGATACATTTATGCCAGTAACGATGTCACCATCCCTACATGTGCATGGCTTTATGCCGCCATCTGCCCCATACTGATGTGTGACTTGAACACAGCATAAGGACTTTATGCTCAGAGGAGCTAGAGACGTATAAAGTCCCCAGCATTGATCTTTGGAGCCGCAGTCTCTGGAGTGATGGAGCTCCATCCTGGAGTTTATGATCCCGGATCAAGAACTAATCATCCTACATCAATACCCAAATTTGTGGGACATGCTACAAATTCATCAGTTTCATTTTAACATTTAGACAATTTAAGTTATGTCACATGATCCAAATGATGTCACCATTATATTCTTTAAACTACACATGACAAAAAGGCGGCTGCTTCGTCCAACTTGACATCAGAGTTGCCAAAAGCAGCCGTTTGTGACAGACATAATTGAATTAGCCTTTATAAATGTTTATGTAGGTGTGTGTTGGTTGTTATGACAAGCTTACATAAGCATCATATTGCTGTATGAACACCTCCTGAAGGAGCTTCCCATAGAGACCCACTGAAGTACTTCTCCCAATCAGTGCCCTGCTCTAGGCCCCAAGCCAACAGCTGCTGCTGTTCAATTTACACATCCCATGTGTGGTGAGATCACGCCAAAGTTTACGTAGGAACCTTCAGCCTTAGCGTGAAGAATTTTGCAAATCTAAGATTAGATATGTGGTTTAAAAATAAGGCTGTCTGCTCCCTGATGCTCCAAGCTGGTTAAATAAAAGAGAGATAGGGTAAATGAACTGATGAAAGCCGTCGCTCACTGGGGAGCAAAGACATGCCCTGCTCTCTGAGCTCGTGAGCGGGTCTGCAGGGTGAGAGAGGCAGTTAGACTATATGTCTCAGCAGAGAGATGCATATGCGTGTATGACACGTGACCGTTGCTAATTGGGTTTATTGTTCGCTCCCTGCAGGATCCCAGGGACCCGAGCCTTAATTATCTTAGTTTTGCAGCTAATGTAAATGAGGCTTGAGTATACCTTTTCTATTAGCTCATTTTGTCCTGCCTCGTCCTCCATTTCTACCCCAGGATTTGTTCCTTTTCTCTTTTCCCCTCACTCATCTCTCGCTCTCTCCGAGCCATTTGGAGGGGGAGATGGTAAAGTGCACTCCATTGAGTTCAGTTTCCAGGTCTGGATTTTGTATTTACCGTTAGCTGTGGTGGCCAGTCAGTTATGTAAACACTTCAGTCAATGATTGGTGAAATCAAGAACCAGGGATGGAAATCAAGGTCCAGATTTAAAGCTGTATGTTATTTATGACAACAGTATTTGCCGTTTCCATTGTGTGAACATGTTATGATGAGTGGACCAATAAAAGAATGCACTGAATGTGCTTTAAATGTTTTGGATGCCAGTCCCTATGCACTATGCACTATGCAATGGCATTGTTTTTTAAAATACCTTGATGGAAAATACTGTAGAAAAAAATATGCCTGATTAACAAAACTAGATGCAAATTGATTTTCATCTTTCATTTTTATTGTGCTTATATGCTTTTCATGTGGTCATTTTACACATTTTTTTTAAATAAAGAAAGCTACAGTTTTCCTCTCCGTTTTATGTTGGCATGGCGGTTAATGTGGAGAATTATTAATTTTTTACAGAATGTGGTTCTCACGTCTTCCTTTTCACCCATCATTGCTCACTAGCAGCTCCTAAGATGTTACACCAACAGTATCCCACTTAATCTACAACCAGCCAAACGCTTCATTGAAGAGCCACCCCCCAAGCAGGAATGTGTTTTCTTGATCTTCGTTTGATAATGTTAGCTATTCTGACCTGTGATTGGTTGGTGTAGCTCAGCGGATAACACCGCTACCCGCCAAGTGGCCACCACCACCAAGGGGAGCCTGGGGTTCGAATCCCGGGCTGGGTGACTATGCTGTGCTACACCAATAAGAGTCCTTGGGCAAGACTCCTAACACTACATTGGCCTACCTGTAATATGATTAACTATGTAAGTCGCTCTGGATAAGAGCGTCAGCTAAATACTGTAAATGTAATGTGATTCTGATTTTTACATAGCACTTCCTTACACAGAGGCACTTTGTGTAAAACTGGTTGGGTACTTCTAGTGAATGTGTATTCTTGCTCTTGTCTTGTCCAAGCTGACTATTGGCTGTCAGACCCCATCAGGTTGTTGAATAGAGAGATATAACTAGACAGGCTCTTCAATTGGTTAAGACATGTTCAATTGAACACCAGCATGTTTAGGTACTGACAGCTGAATTAATCTCTTTATGGTATATTTTTGACTGACAGTGAGTTTGTGAGAAAAGTAAGTTCTGGATACATCACTGACTGAGAATGTGAGTGATGGGGTGACACCATGCTTAAGTCAGTTGTTAGAAATCTACAACAGTGACAGCTCCATGCCGAGACTGTGTACTAACTTATTTTAAAACTGAAAAGTCCATGTTAATAAATAGCTTCAATCCAGACAAGGGCAAAAATGCTGATGTGAATAACCATTAGCTTAGCGTTTACATAATAATGTAATTCCATAATTGTGCTAGCAGAAGATACCGTTCTTGTAGAGGTTTTATTTTTTTTATTTTCTTCTTTTTGTCATTTATGGCCCTAACTGAAAGTCTATACAGGGCAGGGGAGTGAAGGGTATGTTGTTAAACCTGGAATCATGTTTATGTAATATTTCAAACCATACTATATTAAAAACACATAGATTAATTAGATTTTCACCTACAGCACATGCCATCTTACTAACACAGGGCGCCTTTAACCGCAAACTACACTGGCTCATATGGACTTAAAGCAGTCCCAAACGTAGGCTACAGACTGCATGTGTTGGAGTAAGCAGCACATTTGCATCTGTGTATGTGTGTATGTGTACTCCAGGCCCATGGGACCACTGATTTTCAATTTGCTCCCCATTAGGGATCAAGCCCATCAGGCCAGAAAGAGTGTTAGAAATCCTCATTAGCGTGTCCCTGGTCTCTCCACCCTCATCACCACATCTCCTTACATTCTTCCTTTTGTTCTCTACCTCTTTCATTTACAAATTGATGTGGATGAGCCACGAACAAAATGTTTAGCGTCATGATAATGGGTCGCAAATTAAACGTGATAGGGTGATAGAAGGCCTAATGCATTGTTGTCATAGAAACGCTATGTAAAATGCTATTAGCTGCTGCCCCGCCACCGTGCTGCCAGTCAAACGTCTGGTATCTTGGGCCGATTTGCATGTAGGGAATGAGGCCCAGAGAGGAGCAGACATATCGAATGTGCTCTCTGTAGTAAGATATGATCCATGTCTGACAGTGTGAGGGTATTTGTACCGGATTGTACAGATTTTGTTTTGAATTTAGGAGTAAATGGAAATCACTTTAGCGTGCTTTGTGGAGGAAACTTCTGAAACTCTGGTACATGTTTGTGCAGTTTGATGCCTGTGACGGGCTGAATCCTGTAAACGACTGTTTACCATCTTTATTAAATGACATTTTTATTGAGCTGAAGTTACTGTGGAAACATGCGTGGATTTGCCATAAAGAAAGAAGCTCACTTACATACAGTCTCCTTGGGAGTCTAAAGGCTGAAGGAATAGCTTGAACACAGCTGCTAAATTAACTTAACAGTTCAGAGTGGTAGTAGCTGTAACTGATGGCAAATGAAAGTAAAAGCAACATATTCTACCAGTCAATTTTTTTTTACACAGGTAAGGGGTTTCCTTTTAGTGTTTTACATATGTTAGAGTCATCATAAAGTCTATTAAACTATGAAATAACCCAAAGGAACTCAAAATATCCTATGATTTTATTGTTTACGCCTTTTTACATTTATGGCATTTAGCTGACGCTCCTATCCAGAGCGACTTACAAGGTTATCCATATTACAGGTGGGCCAATGTAGCGTTAGGAGTCTTGCCCAAAGACTCTCATTGGTGTAGCACAGCGTAGTCACCCAGACTGGGATTTGAACCCCACTCTCCCACATGTGGTGTTGGCTCCGTGGTGGGTAGTGGTTTTATCCGCTGAGCTACACCAACCATATTTAGCTTGCTGTTTCTGCCTTTTTTATTCAGACTTTGCAGGATGTTAAATATAACACACTATTTACCTGCAGTTGAGTTAATGAAGGTTTGTGGTCTTTCAGGGCAGATCTCGTGGTGTAAGAGCTTCGATAACAATCATGGACAAAATAATTGGTCAAATAAACGTCATTACATGTGTGGTCTCTCACATTTTCTACATTAGTTAGGATTTTTAAAATCCTGTGGTGTGGACCAGCCGTTAGATTAAGCCCCAACAAAGTTTAAGATTTTAATCCCTTGTTGATCCCACAGTAGGGAAATTTAGTCTCCGCATTTAACCCATCCGTGAAGTGAAACACCACAAACACACTCACTAGTGAACACACACACTAGGGGGCAGTGAGCACACTTACCCGGAGTGGTGGGCAGCCTTATCCACAGCGCCCGGGGAGCAGTTGGGGGTTAGGTGCCTTGCTCAAGGGCACCTCAGTCGTTACATTCAGGTTCAGGGAATCGAACCTGCGACCCTCCGGTCACAAGGCTGGTTCCCTAACCTCCAGCCCACGACAGCCCACGACTTAAACAACCAAATCCTTTTTTGATTGACAATGTGTTTGTGAAAAAAGCCTTCTGATTGGGAATAAAAGTGGTAGCCTGATCGGTACCTCTCAGTCAGCTGTTAGAAGTGGAAAACTGTGACAGCTCTATGACAGAACTTACTTAATCGCAGTAAACCTGCTAAAAGCTAGAATATGTGTTCAAAAAGCTCCTTTACAAGCTTCAGATGTCTGGAAATTGATGTGAACTACCATTAGCTCAGTGCTGGAACACCTAAGAGGTGCTTGCAGAAGTTAGCATTGTTATATCAGGCATGAGAAGGTTCCACTGAGTTCTCTTTGAATCGTCTTTTAATGTACTTGCAACCATCACATTCATCCACTCGGTAAAAGGGTTTGAGGCACAGCCCACGTTACAAAATGGTCTTCCGTACAGCGTGTGATTACAGATTCCCACCAAAGAGGTCTCTCAACATTCCCAAAAGGCATAACTAGCCCCTGTCCAGTTACCGCTTCTGAGAGTTGACTCTTATGATCTTATGAGTGGACATATTGTTTGCTGCTCTGTTTGAGCCCCGAATTGTGAGTGAGTGACTGCGAGACATCGTCCACAGGACGCCTGGGGGTTGAGGTGTAGTGTGTGGACTGTGCCGAATCAGAGGGCGAGATGGCGTCTTGCAGGACAGATGGCAGACATTGTTAGTGCTGTTATTAACCTGATCAAGCAGCTCCCCAGTGTAACTAAATCTTTTCATTCCTCACCCAGGAGTCAACCAGAGCCTGAGAACGAGCCCTCTGCACGCACGCATGCATGTGTGTGTGTGTGTGTCCTGCTGAGTGGAGCAAAAGAGGATTTTTCATGGTCACAGAGCACATTCATATTATTTTGGATATAATTAGCCAAAATTTGTTCCGCTTTGATGCTTCCGGAGAGTTCAGGGCAGAGGAATAAGAGTCCATCAAGGGACCAGGCTCGCTTGTGTGTGTGTGTGTGTGTCTGTGTATGTGTGTGTGTGTGTGTATGTGTGTGTACACAAGGTTGTACCCCCCCACACAAATAGGAGAGGGTCTAATTTGGGCTTGGATTAGATGTCTCCCTTGTTAATATCTCTGCATTATTCCGATCATCAGCGGCGCTCTTATAGCTGCGCTCACATACACAGCATCAGCCACCACTGCGGTGCCTGTATACACAGCGTTAATACAGATACAGCTCTATATACACTTTAAAGAGGATCAGAGAGAGATACTGTAATTACCAGTAATGATAGAGTCTGGGAGAGAGTAAGAGGGAGAGAGCTGAGTAGAGAGAGAGAGAGAGAGAGAGAGAGAGAGAGAGAGAGAAAGAGAGAGAGTAAAGAATGAAAGAGCGTAAATGAGAAAGATTTAGAGAAAATGAACAGCAAAACAAAAGAATGAGAGAAGAAGAATCAAGGCATGCTGGGGAGGGAAAAAAAAGGAAGAGGGAAGTATGATAGAAAAAAGCAGGGACAGCGAAAAAGACTTTGAGGGTAAGAACGAGAGGATGAAAACAGTGAGTCTGGATACATGAGACCAAAAAAACAAAAAGGATAATAAGGATAAAATAGGAAATATGAGAAAGTGAAAGAGTAAAAGGGGGAAAGTCAAAACACAATAAGAGATATTGAAAGAGTGAATGAGAAAAATAAAACAATGCATGAGAAAAAGAGAAAGAGAAAGCGAGAGATAGGGGTAAGACAGGTAGTGAGAGCAAAATGAGAGTGGAAGGAGGGAGATATATACAGAGTGGAAGGAAGGATTGAGAAAAGTGGAGAGAGAGGCAGTGAGAGAAAGATACACAGAAAGAGAGAACCAAAGGATGGAAGGAGAAAGAATAAAATGAAAAAAAGAAATGAGGGATAGAGAGAAATGGAAAGCCAAAGAGGGAGAACTAGAGGAGAGACCTACAGAGAGGTAGGAGAGTGAGGCAGTTAGTAAATAGAAAGAAAGAAGACAGAAAGAAAATAAGAATGAATGAAGAGAAAGACTGAAAGAGTAAAAGGAGGAGAAGGGAAGAATAAGAAAAAGAGAATAAAAGAGTGAATAAAGGAGAAGAAAGGAAGAAGAAAAAGCGAGTGTGAGAAAGAAACAGAAAGTAGATAAGTGTGAGGGAAAGTAAATCTGACAGAGGTAGAGAATAAGAGTGATCGAGAGTGAAAGAGGGAGAAAGAATGAAACAGAATGGGAAAGAGAATTCAAGATGATGAATTAGTGAAGGAGAGAGAGTGAGTGAGAGAAAGAATAAATTAGAGACTGAAAGATAAAGAGAATAAGTAAGAGAAGGAGAGAAAGAACAGAAGGGAGAATAAGTAAGAGAAGAAGAGGGAGGAAACAGGACGAGAGGTAGGAGAGAGGTAAAGGGAGAGTAAGAGAGATGGGATATAGAAGTAGAGGTGAAAAACCGAAGAAGAGGAAGAGAAATAGAGAGAGAGAAGGGGAGAAAGAGTAAATAAGAGAAGGAGAGAGGAAAGATAGGGAGAAAAAGACAAGGGGAGAGAGAGTAAATAAGAGAAGGAGAGAGGAAAGAGAGGGAGAGAAAGAGAAGGGGAGAGAGAGTAAATAAGAGAATTAGAGAGGAAAGAGAGGGAGAGAAAGAGAAGGGGAGAGAGAGTAAATAAGAGAAGGAGAGAGGAAAGAGAGGGAGAGAAAGAGAAGGGGAGAGAGAGTAAATAAGAGAAGGAGAGAGGAAAGAGGGAGAGAAAGAGAAGGCGAGAGAGAGTAAATAAGAGAAGGAGAGAGGAAAGAGAGGGAGAGAAAGAGAAGGGGAGAGAGAGTAAATAAGAGAAGGAGAGAGGAAAGAGAGGGAGAGAAAGAGAAGGGGAGAGGAAAGAGAGGGAGAGAAAGAGAAGGGGAGAGAGAGTAAATAAGAGAAGGACAGAGGAAAGAGAGGGAGAGAAAGAGAAGGGGAGAGAAAGAGAAGGGGAGAGGAAAGACAGGGAGAGAAAGAAGGGGAGAGAGTAAATAAGAGAAGGACAGAGGAAAGAGAGGGAGAGAAAGAGAACGGTAGAGAGAGAGTAAATAAGAGAAGGAGAGAGAGGAAAGAGAGGGAGAGAAAGAGAAGGGGAAAGAGAGTAAATAAGAGAAGGGGAGAGGAAGGAGAGGGAGAGAAAGAGAAGGGGAGAGAGTAAATAAGAGAAGGAGAGAGGAAGGAGAGGGAGAGAAAGAGAAGGGGAGAGAGAGTAAATAAGAGAAGGGGAGAGGAAAGAGAGGGAGAGAGAGAGACGGAGAGAGATAGTGAAGATAGAGTTAATGGGTGTAATTATTCCTCAGTAATGGCGTCGCTCTGCCTGATGCTGTACTGTGAAGTGTTTTTCACCCACTTGTGTTTTTGTTGGGTGTATGTTCAGAACTCGCAGCGCGCTTCTCCTCCTCTCAACGTGTTACTGTTACATAAGCCTTTCACTGCTACACGCCACCACGCTATATGGTGTCTATCCTCCCTGCGGGCTCCACATAGCGGCCTCTAGATGAGGGGTGAGGTGGGAATTAGGGAGAGATGAGAGACGCTAGCAGAGTTCTACACAAACAGAAACACCTTTTATAGTGCAGAGGGAATTACAGCCCTTCCACACCGTACTCACAGTCAGTCAGTACCTCGTCCGAATGCGGAGGTGGAGGAGGAGAGATCAGATGTTGATTGAACTTGTTTCACAGAAAGAAAGAAAGAAACCTCCTTTACATGTTTTACAAAAACCCACAAATGACATACAGACATGTTCATGCGGGTACAGAATGTGGCTGTAACTGTATAATTCACTGTGCAGTTAAATGTACACATGTATAATTACACAGTAGAGCCGGAGGAAAGTAATTACACTAAACTTGTAACGGTTAACCCGCCCAAAGAGTTCTCTGTGTTGTGAATGTGCTATGGCTTGCCAAAGGGAACTCGATTGAGCGAGAGAGTGACTAACCCCCATAATTCACTAGGGGTAATTGGGGTGGTTACAGGCTGATGTATGTTTGCCAAGTGTGGCTCTTCCCCGGGATGAATGGGGGATCGTGGTCTTCATTGATCCAGAAAGTGAAGGGAGGAGAGAGTGCAGGATTAATGGCAGTTTGTGGAACTTCACAGCTAGACAAGAAATCAGGCCGTACAAGTACACTAATGTCTGGGGAAAAGTGAGAGCTTCTCCCGCTTGAATAATTCAGGAAGCTGTTCATGCACAGCGCAGAGTGTTAAAAAACCCTGAACACTCAAAAACAAGAAAAAACACTTCTGTGATGATGCTGATATTTACTAGCACTTGTATGGGGTTTCTTATAGTATGTTAGCACTGGGCTAACGCTGTGGAACATTTGAGGCTTGTAAGTCAATGTAGATTTTTTATATTTGATATTGTATGTATGTGTTGGTGGTTGACTGGTCCACTGCTTGATGATGCTTTGACCTTGATTTTGACTAGTAGCTGATCACATGATTATGCCTCTAACAACATGCAGAGGTGACTGGTGGTCCGTATCTCTGCTTTTCTAAAGGCTAACAATGCAATGAGTACAATACGCTGAGCTGATGTACCGTTTCACCACTGATGTATAACTGGTCAAAGATCTGATATTAACCGTCATGTTCTCTGGTTTCCTGAGGACTACAATAAAACTTGTGTGTTGTAAGTGGGGGTGTAGCACCCCCTAAACCTGTAAACACTGTAAAGTGACTCCCTTTATTTTTTGCATAGTTACAGCGCTCGTAATTTCTCAGGCTCTCCGCTGCGGATGAGTGTCTCGGCAAGGCCGGCAGATGTGTACAAATTATATCAGTTACAAATAAATCAGTTACAATTTTTTTTAATGAATGCGTATGTACCAGTAGCTGAGGGCTAACAATACAATCCCAGATCTCACTGAAAATGGCATGTTCATGTGGAGTGTGGATTCATCACAGATTTTTAAAGTTGCTTGTTGCAAAGCATTTTCTCTTCCTATGGTTTTATACATGACATCAGCTATTAGTGAGCATTGACTTGATGTTCATCACATAACTGTAGGCTAAAAAAAGTCATGCACCCTTAACATTAAGGTTGCATATATGTATACAACAACACATACACACACACACACATACACACACACACACGCACACACATATATGTTCATATATATATATATACAGGTGTTGGACAATGAAACTGAAACACCTGGTTTTAGACCACAGTCATTTATTAGTATGGTGTAGGGCCTCCTTTTGCGGCCAATACAGCGTCAGTTCGTCTTGGGAATGACATATACTGCGTCCTGCACAGTGGTCAGAGGGATTTTAAGCCATTCTTCTTGCAGGATAGCGGCCAGGTCACTACGTGATGCTGGTGGAGGTTCGTCCTTCTTGGTGGTATGCTGACATTACCCTGGATACCGTGGCTCTTGATACATCACAAAGACTTGCTGTCTTGGTCACAGATGCGCCAGCAAGACGTGCACCAACAGTTTGTCCTCTTTTGAACTCTGGTATGTCACCCATAATGTTGTGTGCATTGCAGTATTTTGAGCAGAACTGTGCTCTTACCTGCTAACTGAACCTTCACACTCTGCTCTTACTGGTGCAATGTGCAGTTAATGAAGATTGGCCACCAGGCTGGTCCAATTTAGCCATGAGACCTCCCACACTAAAATGACAGGTGTTTCAGTTTCATTGTCCAACCCCTGTATATGTTCATATGTGTATGTATATATATATACAGTATTTACTACTACTGTATTACTACAGTATTTTCAGTTTAAATACATAAATACAACATGAAGACTCTATTAAACCAAAAACAGGCTTCTTTAAAAGCCTAGAAGGACCAAGGACCCTGATTCTTCTAGTGCAAACTTCCTTTAGCTATCCAAATACGTAGGTTCAGCGTATGAACGGAGCATTAGCATTAGCATCTCCCCAAGCTTCAGGCTGCTGAACTCCACGCTGCCTCTCTCCTGGACGCTGATAATGTAAACTGATAAAGTCCAGACTTCAGTCGGCAGACTGCCTGTAGCCGCTAACAAATCCCAGCCCTGTTTGATGTTCCTATAACTACCCATCAGTCCTCATCACCCATAGCCCATAACTCTACCTTTGAAGCGCTGCCATGTCGAAATGCTCATCAACAGCAACGAGAGGGGGGCAAGCTAATGTTTTGAGATATATGCAGTTCAAAGAGCGCCACAGGATGCAATGCAAAACAAATTATAATGCGGGCCAGATAGTAGTTGGTATGCAGGAGAATTACACCTCTTCATTTGGATATTGAAGCGATGCGGCCTTCAAAGACCTGGAGAAGATCGTGCAGTGGCTGAATTACTGTATAAAGTTTTCCCCTTAACCCAGATATAGCTAAGATGTGAAGTCCAAAGTTTGCTCCCTTATTGTTGGACCACAGTTGTCCAGCGAATGTAGCTTAAAATATAATGGCAGCTTACTGCAAACTTTATGCGTTGTTCAAACTGTGTGGCTAAATCATCCCACACTATCCTCCATCACACACTTATGTAATCTGAAAAAAACTGTCGTGCTTTTTAAAACACTATGACTTCAATTCCTTCACCTACTTGATAATTAGCCTCATAGGTCTGGCACCTCATAGGTCCTTTGACCTCTTATTGCTCACTAGCAGATCAATACAGGCCCACATCATTTCACACACAGAGCCAATAGTGTTCCACTGAATCTGCTAACAGATTTACAGCAAAAAATATTTCATCTGATTATATATTTTATTATATCAAAGATATCTGGATCTAGTCCACACTAGGGTTCCTCTTCAACTCTTGGTCCTGCAGCAAGAGTTAAAAAGGGCCCATAGTTTGTTATTTTGGGCCATTATATGTGTGGTTCAAGCCCACCGTGGATTGCCATGCAAAATAAATCATTAGGTTTAAGTCTAATATTTGTTTCTCTGTTGTCATTTGCGTCTATGATAGATGCACTCCTTCACAACGAGCAGAACGTAGCCATCGTTCTGCTCTTTGTTCTCCGTCTGTCATTAATTGGGGAGGGGTCTGGGGAGTGCGTCTGTGGAGATGGCTGTAGTAAATGAGCTATCAAATCCCCAGCATAGCTCGGGACCCGCTCGAGCCCCGTAATTGGAGAAAAACATTTTGAGATGGAACCAATTAAGCGTGCGCTTTTCAGCATCTGCCTTCCTGTCTCTACTCAGCAGTTCTCGTTCCTCACAGGAAACGAGAGCATGTGAGAGAGAAAGAGAGAGGGAGAGAGAGATTTTGATGAGAGCGTAAATAAGGATTACTCTGAAGTCACCAACATCCGGCGGCTTGCTGCTCGGTAGACGGAGTAGGTGTGCGTTTCTGTATTTCCTATTCAAAAGTGATGCAGTTGCATCTCCGTTCAAAAATGGCCAATTATTATGTCTACATTCAGTTATGTATGTGCAGCTCAACTGCAGTAGACTTCCGACAGGTTCACTGGGTTGATCTGTACTTTAGTCCTTACCATCACCAGGAATAAAACTCATAACATGAAGTACAGATGCTGAAGTTTCAATAGATACCACACATGTGTTTGTGAGGATAGGAGAAGATCACTATGAAAAGTTATTGTTGGGCATATGTCTTATTTTTAAGAATTCACCGTATAACTGTGTTTGTATTAACTTATATATATATATCAGTAAAAACGCATTCGAATAGTGGAGCAATACAGAACTCATATCCCTCATCTTCTAAAGCCAGACTATGAAGATTAGACACGATTTTGAGATATAAAGTCTGTTCCGTGTGGCCAGTCTACTGAGCCCCATATGCAGTTCAGGCTGGATGGGGGAGGAACTATTAGTGAAGCTTTGAAGCCTTTTGATGGTCTTTTAGCTCCTCGGGCCTCTTCTGTAGCTCCACAGTGTGTCTCACACACATGCTGAGGATGAAGGACTTTGACTTTGACCATCATACACACACACGGCAGATGGCTGAGGGTCTGGACCGCAGATTAAACTGTGTGTGAGACTTCATGTGAGTGGAATATACATATATGGTGTGCGGTGTGTGTCTGTGTATACGTTGCTGCTGTTGGAACATAATCTCTTATCTCCATTTTTACAGTTTTGATATAATTTTAAAATGCCTGTGGCCTTTTACATTGCGAGTGCATTTCATGATGAACAGGACAAAAGACATGACTGCTCCTGTAAAGTTACCAAATGGTTGTACAAGGTTATACAAGGTTTTGTTCCAGCAGCAGTAATATACAACCCATACAACAAACTTGCAGCCAGAAGGAAGTGTAGGATTCCAGTGCTATTGGGGAGGAAGATAAAGGTCATGAGGGACAATAAATGATGATGAATTGAGACTGATATGGGCAATATTTATATAGCTACACATACAGAAGCAGTGTCTCTCAATATGGCCTCAGAGAAACCTTTACATCTCTTGGCATGCAGTTGTAGGAATTTCTAATGGTGTCTTGTGATAATCCATCCCATGCAGCTTTAATAGTCTTACACAGTTCCTGAGATTTTGTGGTAGGGCTGGAGGCGGGGTGATACCAGGCCTTCTGGACATGTGATGCATGACAACAATCGGTGCCTCCACACACAGATTCATTGGTCGTCTCCACCAAGTCAAAAGTGGGACTCGTCGCTGATAATGACCCGCTGCCATTCTGAGTCACTCCATGAGAGTCTGCCACGAGACAGTTGCAGTTTGCGGTGACATTGATGTGGTGTTATGGGCGGTTGTTGCCGAGCCTGAAACTTCAAAATACAAAATCATCTGCACGTTAAAGCAGACGACCAAGTTTCATTTGTGTCTGTTAACTTTTCCTGGGTGCAGCTAGTTGTGCAACTATTCCTCTGAAGATATGTATATACACATCTTCAAAGGAATAGTTGCACAACTAGCTGCACCCACAAAAGAACAGAGCACTCCAAGAAAAACACCTGCAGCCTACAGTAAAATTTGGTGGTGGTTCCATCATGCTGTGGGGCTGTGTGGCCAGTACAGGGACTGGGAATCTTGTTAAAGTTAAGGGACGCATGGATTCCAATCAATATCAGCAGATTCTGGAGACCAATGTCCAGGAATCAGTGACAAAGCTGAAGCTGCGCCGGGGCTGGATCTTCCAACAAGACAACGACCCTAAACACTGCTCAAAATCTACTAATGCATTCATGCAGAGGAACAAGTACAACAGTCTGGAATGGCCATCTCAGTCCCCAGACCTGAATATTATTGAAAATCTGTGGTGTCACTTAAAGAGAGCTGTCCATGTTCGGAAACCATCAAACCTGAATGAACTAGAGATGTTTTGTAAAGAAGAATGGTCTAAAATACCTTTAGCCACAATCCAGACTCTCATTAGAAGCTATAGGAAGCGTTTAGAGGCTGTTATTTCTGCGAAAGGAGGATCTACTAAAGGTTTTTTTTTTATTGCACACTTTCTGTAATTCATATAAACTTCACTTCTCAAATATCACTGTTTGTCCCCTATATGATATATTTAACGGATTTTTTTTATCCAAACAATCAATGCTTTATAAAGGTAAATCAGGAAAATTAACAACGCTGCCAAAACTTTCGCACCCCACTCTACATGGTTAGTTTTCCTGGAGTTGTCCACTGAGATCGCATTGCTTAACACCGATTACTTAATGATGTCAAGCTTGAAACAATAGAAGAACCCTGTACCTGTTTTAAAAAGGCTGTATAGTGAACCATCTAAAACTCTTTAGACCACTTTCACAATGCAAAGAACCCTTTAATCAAGCAGTTCTACCACCATAAAACTGTATGTGCTGGGTGCATAAACTTTTGAATCCAATTCATTCCTATATGAAAATTTAAATTGAATGATAATGGTATAAAAACTGCACATTTGATCAAATGACTGTACACAAGCAAACCATTCCTGATCAGATAAAACATTCCACAGCTAAAATGGCATCAGTATCTCAAAACTGTGAGACGAGGGGTAAAGAATCCGAACCCTGAGGGACTACTTTGCACCATGTAATAATTAATATTACTGGGTTTCCTCGAGATACACATAAGCATATCTAAAATCACAATTTACTGGATTAATATTATACTAATATTAGTGTTTTTCTGAGCAGTAAATTCTTTTTTGCCCTGATAAATCGTTCTGACTTAAAATACCAAAATGTTTGCATATTTTAATTTTAAGTTATCTTTTATGCCGCTCTTTTAAGGCCACAAACTCAGCAGGGGCTTTCAAAAATTTTAAGAATGTGTTCAACTTTAAGATATATATATATATTATGTAACATTCTGTGCATATTATTTAAGTGTATGGTAGGACAATAAAGAAGGCAGTCTATTGGCAGAATGTCTCACTTGACTTTTGTCCTCCAGCAGCATCACAATGGAATGCTGTTCACAGACCTGCACCATGCTTCCATGATCTGCCAGTATGTGTAGCGTGGAATTCCCTGACCACGCAGGGATGCGTTCTAAAGCATCCATCCTCCCTCCCTGGGCCTGTTGTCAGACTGTCACGGCCAATGATGGATGAGAGGCGCTGTGAAAGGGGCCATCCTGCCCTATTCCCCTTGCGTCCTCCCTTCACCACCTCAGCTCCTTAATTCAGATTACAGCGAGGCCGCGGCGGTAACTAAACACTGCTCGCTCCCCTGACACACCGCCACAGTCGCAGCAGCACTGGGGAGCCATTGTTAGGCTGAGTGGCGAATGAAGGGGCCTTATCAGCTGCACCACACAATGACCATCCGACAAGCATTGTTCTCTACATACGTCGCCAAAGGCCTACTGCTAAGAATGAATATTCATAGGTGTTTATTAATCCATTCGAATGTCTAAAATGTAGAGACTAGAAGGTGAACACATTTTGAAATCCTTTTCCCCACACTACATACGTTATACAGTACATGCTGTATTTATGGAATATTATTATATACTACTGTATATTATTCCTATAATGCACTGAAGTCTTTCATTTTGTTCTGCTATACTCTGCTATTTTATACTTTTATTCTTCTGTTCTATCTCTCTGTTCTGTTCTGTATTGTTGTGTTGTGTTCTATTCTACTTTGTCGGCTCAGTTTGATTTTGTTTTGTTAAGTTCTATTCTGCTTTATCCTTCTAGGCTGTTCTTTTCTACCTTCTATTCTACTACACCCATTTATTCTATTCTATTCTATTCTATTCTATTCTATTCTATTCTATTCTATTCTATTACATTGATGTGTTGTATTGTATAGTATTATTCTCTATCCTTTTTAATTCTGGTCTGTTTATTTTTATATAGTAAGTTCTACTTTATTTTTGACTGTGTTCTAGTCATTCTGCCAGTGAGCTCGTCCCTTTTGTTCACAGTTTTAGCACAGGCAGTCAGAAGAAGGATGTTTCCGCAGTGTTACTGTTTGGCAAGTGATATATTTTGATTTTCTGAGCAGAGCCTCAGGACATCTATATTTGCACACTGGAGGTTAATAGAGTGGGACGGGACAAAGGGACGTCCCCTTTCCCCCTCTTTTTTAAATGAGTGCTGGGGTGGGTGCTGTTGGGGGGGGCACAAACTTATGCAGCGAGGAGGAAAAAGGAAAGACGGCAGGCTAGGGGAATAGGGAGGGATGCAGGGATGAAGAGGTTGGAGCTGAGAAGTGGGGGTGTTAAGCATGATCTCTTTTTGAATTGTGTGTATGAATATTTAATCCCTCTCTCTCCTCTTCTCTCTCCCTCTCTCTGACGCCTGGCGCTTTACAGTAGTTTGATATGCCGCGTCGTGCTCTGGCACTCCAGCATTTGGGATTCTGTTTTTAGTTTCTAGGACACAGAGCAGGCACAGAGAACGTGCTCCGCCCCCCCCCCTCCAAATCCATCCAGCAACCCCCCTACCCAACCCCTACCCAGCACAACCCAACACCCCCCTAGCCTGAATGAATTAAAAGAAGTTTAATTAATTAATTAACTAGGGTAACTACAGTAAAGCTCGCTGCAGCGCTTCCTGCTCGCCTATTAGTTCTATTCCAATCTGCTGATCCAGCATCAGAATTCGGTTTAATACCCAAATGGTACAGTAAGTATGGAATCACCATTCACCCTTCTCCATTCACCACTCCAGTTTACCGGCGATACATGCATAAACTGATTGACCCTAAAGCTGCAATACGAAAAGCAAAGAATGTATCACCTGAGCAATTATATGCTACAAATGTCTGTGTTTTTGGCAACAGAGACAACACACAGGTTAATTCATGAATGGATAACCTAGGTAACAATTAACATGGCATTTGTTAACAGGGATGTCTCGTCCAGCTATAAAAATAGCTATTTGGCTCGGACAAAGCAGGACAATGTATATTTTAACCCAATAACACAAAGGCTGGAACGTCTGTAGATGAGACCAACATGTAGCGGACCAGCCCAGCGGTGTAATCCAGCTTTTCTTATTGAACAGTAAGTAACAGTTCTGCAGAGGGGTCATACTCTTGTAGTTCAGGGTTAGCATGTGAAATACAGCTGTGTGGTAGCTGCTCAAACACTCATCAAAGCCAAGTCACGCATTGTTACTAAACCGCTGACTGTGCATCTCCGAGATTAGACGTTTTTCATCCTCTGGCCTGCCGTCTCTCTTCAAATTTACATCCTCTGCCATGTAAAAAAGCAGTGATTGATTTATTTTGCAGTGTAAGGCTTAAGGCCTGTCTGAGCCTTGGCAACGTGCATATGGAAGTGTACTTCTTCAGGGATTTAGCAGATGAGATCTTCACCTCCAGACACGGCATGTCGCTCTGCTTCCACACTCTTATCATTCAGTTGTTGGTCTTAAAGTCTGTGTAAAGGAAATTCAGACCTGTGTTTCTAAACACATTTACATGTTGAAATATAAATACTAAACAGACTGTAGATTATGTGGAACTGAATTGTGAACCTGCTAGAATCATTTTGTTCAGGAGCTTTTGGGGTAAGGGGGCATTGTCTGAAATCATGGTTTGATGGCACATTGGAGCCACACTTGGCATGACTCCTCTCCTAACACCATAATGGCATAATACCTAGCGTGCATTGGCATAAGGTAGCGCAGTGCACAGCAGCTTCCTTTCACACTGTGAGCCTCCAGCTCCTTAGGCTAGCCAGTCTGATCTCGTCTTATCAGCTATATGATACTTTTGAAATACCGAGCTGCCAAACGTACATGACTCAAGGACCATGCAAGTTAAGCGGGTGTGTCTCTGGCCATGCTTTAGCCAGAATAGCTGCTTATTGAATGGGGGTAACAGGCCACAGGCTACATCTCTGTTACACTTTATCTAAATAGAAAGAAAAAATGTACATTGTACATTGCTGATTTGTTTTACTCGTTCAGATTGGGAGCACAGGACATTTTTCTGTGGTGTGAAAAACCCAGAACATGTTTATTACTACTTATAGAGATAGTCAAGAACCTGTCAAATTATTTCTTTATGCATGAATTTACCATTAGCTGTCACGTCATGCAGACTGAGAGATTCGTGCTTCTTTTTTGTGCTCTGTCGGATATTTAATTGGACGTTAAGTATGGGGGGGACGGGTGTTCTGTCCACCCTGTTAGCCCATGCCACAGTTCCTCCCCATCCAAAGCTGTGTTTTTGCGTAGAGTTTGAGCGACTCCCAACAAGAAAGATAGCATAGTAAAGCTAGCACACATTTTTAGGCTTCCTTAAACATAACAAAAACGAACATACACTTTGGTTGGTTGCTGGCTCATCACGGGTTCTGAGGAAGGAATGATGTAACCATGTACATGCTTAAATGGTGAAGTGGTTCTTCAGATTGATAGAGAATGTGTTGAGTATTGTTCTGTATAGAACTTATCTAAAAGTGGTTCTATTGTTACAAGCTTGACAACGCAACAACAGAAGAACCCTTTTTGGTGCTATATAAAACCAACTTTAGATTAGATTTCAATAATATAGAGAACCATATACAACACATACTTTGTCAATCTAAAGGTCCATTTTGGGCATTTGGTTTTTCAATTCATAGTTTTAAATCAAATCATTACCTTTGCTAAAGAACCCTTGAAGAACCATGTTTTTAAGAGTACTGTTTTTGAAGTTCTGAGCCATGCTGGAACATTTAATAAAGTCTCTCTCTCTTTCTGTCTTTCTTTCTTGTCTTTTCTCTCTCTCTTCCCCAGTGTGCTCAAGCTCTAGCTTATACATCAGTGTGAGAAGCACACTCACCCACCTGGAGTCAGCATGCACGCTGTGAAAGTTGAATAGCGCTCTGCTCAACAAGCTGCAGATGAACACTTATTGAATTGAAGCATAAAGTAATGCTGGAACATACAAGATGCACAGAAGTATGGTGCTGTTCAGCTTTCAGCTAAATATAAACTGCAAGGACCCATATGTGGGCCTTTCACTCAATATCTCAATTTCATACCTACAGAACAAAGGGGTCCACATTTCTAAGACCCTGAGCGAAAATGCTTGTTTTTTTCTTTTGTAATTATTTTTTTTTCTTTTCAGAGTGTTTCTCCCCCTTTTTCTTTAATGACAGCGTGCACTTCAGGTCCTCTGATCACTAACAATAACAAATGCCTCGTATCAGTAGATCACATCCACCTGAGAGTTGTCTGTACATTGTAATGTAATGGATAAATAGGATCCGTTTATACATGGGGCTCAACATGATCTATTTCACAAATTATCTTCGGATTGACCTAAGAATATGATTCTGTATGACTTGTGAAATGTATGACTTGTGATCAAGTCATACATTTTTATTTAATTGTCAAAATTGACATGGATGGGAACCTAACAAGAGATGTGAAGCAGTGATTTTCAAACGGTCCCCCAGTGGGCCATGGTGGTTTGTTGATTAGTCTGACAAAATGCATTACTGATGTGCAGGTCAATGTAAACCCTTGTTCTTTTTGATCATATGGCATTCATGCTTTCTGAATGAAGTGCTATAAAGAACAAAGGTTCGGTTTCAATTTTTTTGGTTGTGGAATTTAACAGCCTGGGAAATTCGCTAGGCTGCATTTGAAGCGATTGGGTTAATTCAGTCTTGTTCTTGTGGGCCACAGAGGCTTTGCATGGGATGCAGTTTGCATAAGGGTGCTCTATATATCATTAAAGATTATAAATATAAATATTACAAAAGTACATTTTACTTCAGTAGCACTTCACTGTACTTACCATAAGTAAGCATATTTTAATGTACCAGCAATGTACTTTAATGTGTATTATATCTAAGTGTCTTAAAATAGTACAGTAATGTACAATTAGTATATTTTTAATAGCACCAATGATTATACTTAGCACACTAAGTACCTAGTACACTTAAATAGCACACTTTTAGTATGAGTGCAGTCACGAGTGCCAGGAAGTATAAGTGCACTTTTTTCTCCTGTGAGGGGTTGAAAGTTTAACATTTGCACTTTCCAGAGAATTTCTCTGCTTATTTCAAAGTTTGAATGAAATGGTTCAGCCAACTGGAAGAACAGGCGTTCATGCTGCGTATGCCATGGGGGACCTAGTAGGCTTAGAGAAATGTGGGCCAGAAATTTACGTTGTGCCGACACAGTAAAAGTAAAAGACAGTGTGCTCCGCAACTGCTGTGAGAGATGACTCCGCTGCTTCTTAATACAGTGGATCTATTCTGTCCATAAGTGTCTTGCATAAAGAGATGGAGGGCTGCACTGGGCAGCCGAGTTGCTGTGCTGATAAACTGAACTCTATTGGTATTCCACTCAGCAGTGTTAAGTTGTTGTTTGTGTACATCAGCATCAAATGATGTCTGACAGGCTGTAATGTCTGCTCATCATTTATTGATATGCTTATTTAGATCTGCAGCTTCACAGAGGCGGCCGTTTGAAGGAATGGGTCTGCAGTGGAATGTGTGTGTATTGAAGTACTTGTGTGAAGCTTGTAAATGTGTGTGAAGTTAGTGTTTAAAAAGATGAATAGGCCATTGAAACATGCATATTATGTATATATAATACAGCCTTGAATACTGTGCCACTGTGTGTGTGTGTGTGTGTGTATGCATAGAGTGGGTTTTTGTATGTATATTCAGTACAAGTTGTTAATTTTTTGTATTAAGGAAGCAGAAGTGAAATTACACAGAAGCATCGACAACTCAATATAATATGAGATGTTAAGTGTGCTTAGGAGACTTACTTTCAGCATTGTCCTGCAGGAATATTTTTCCACACCTCCAAAGTTCAGTCTTCGAAGTTGCAGGTTTTGCTTTTCACAATCCAAATAATCAGGTCTGGACGGTGGGATGGTCAGGTGCCATGGCTTGAGCAGCTGTTTTATTTTATTTCTAGTTTTTTCTTTTTTATGTATTTCCCTTGCTCTGTAAATGCTTCTCGACAGCTGCACAGTTAGTGAGAGCAACGTCTTGTGAGAGCAACAGCGGCTGTTACAGTGTTCCAAGCAATGAGTGAATATTCATATTTATTTCAAACATACACTCAGTGGTTCCTGCTCTTCTGTGACTGTAGCCTCTTCTTTTTGATCATACAGCTCATGCTTTCTTGTTACAGTGGAGGCTCTTGGGGGGAACTGGAGCTTTCCATTTTACAGTCCAGTGCTGTCTGCTGAAGGTGCTGAAGGTATTGCTTTAAAGCTATTAAAAGCTGTATTTAAATGAGAGCTATATTCACATATTCTACCATAGCATCATACAGCGCTTAAACAGTTGGGCTTCAGCCTGGACTACTAGTACACATGTCAAGGAGAAACCACAAAAACGGGTTTACGCCATTACACAATGAGTGGTTTTAATTACTTACTGTGTAGACTGTAACAGGAATAATGTATCCACTGTTTATCGGATGGTGATTTATCTGTTGGGGTAGTTTTGATGGTCTGCAAGGTCTTGTACAGGTATTAGGACAGTCTTTTAATAACTTAGCCTAAATGTCCTCAGAAGTGTAATAAAAATGATCATTTATATGCGGGCTGTGCTGACTGGAAACTTAATAAATGTAGGGCCTCAGTCTTTTACACAGAGCTGCATATATGCATCTTGCTATTTATAGACTTGTGGTAAGTTTTTAAGTGGATGTGCAGTGACTGTAGGGTGTTTTAGTGTGTGTGTGGGGTGGGGTGGGTGTTTGAGGTAAATCTCTCAGAGATTATAGATATGAATATGAATGTGGATAAAGGACCCAAGCCCACCGGGCCCACAACAGCATTCTGCCTAGGAGTTACAATCTTAGCCTTCAGCCAGGCAACACACGTGTGTGTGTGTGTGTGTGTGTGTGTGTGTGTACACATGCCTAAAGGAGAAATACGTTCCTCCACTGCTTCATTATCAGTCAGGTGTGTAGCCATTTGAGCTCTGTTGATTCAGACACACACACTCGAACACAGTGAGCTCCTGCTCCTGTTTTGAAATAACTCTTGCATCATCCTGCCCTTCTGCTCTCACTCACTCAATACCTCTATCCCTTTTCTCCTTCCTCTGAGTCCCTGAAGGCTATTCCCCTCTATCCCCCCCCACCCCTGTTTGAGTGCTCATATTCTGCGTTTTCTTTAGTTCTTTTCCCTTTAAATTATTTTTTAGTTTCATTTATGGCATTTGGCTGACACTCTTATCCAGAGCGACTTACAAGGTTAGTTGTATTACAGGTAGGCCAATGTTGTGTTAGGTGTAGAACAGCAAAGTCACCCAGACCGGGATACGAACCTTAGCCTCCCACACGTAGTGGGGACTTCAAACTGGCATTTTTCCACAGGGTAATTCTCGCCCACACACAGCAAGTGTTTCCCAGGAATGTGTCCTCCAGACTGCAACAATTTCTTGGCCTGCCCGGTCGCCAGATCTGTCATCAATCGAGCATTTTATGGGACCAGCTGAGACGCCAGCTTCAGCAGCCTATAAGTGTGCAGGATCTACAGGCCCAGCTGCAACTTCTGTGGACAAATGTGCAGCAGCATGCCATACGGAACCTGTATGCCTCCATGCCCAGCCATATCTCATCTTGTATCCAGGCTACAGGCGGCCCAACAGTATACTACGTTCATTTGTACAGATTTCCCCAATACACTTATCCTTTCGCTCTAAAACTGTAATCACTCACTTATACCATCATTGCATTCACGCATAGAACGATACATTCAACTCCAACAACTCCATCTTGGTGCGTTACTTTTTTAAAATCAATATGTATGTTTAATTAAGCTCCATCTTTTTTAACCATAGCAAACTCAATGTTTCACTGGTGACATGTTCAGAGAATGTCATTACAATAACTCAAAAAACAGAAAAGCCACATGAATCTCCAAAGTGAATAAAATGCATAGTTTTGCATGCTTCAGATGTTAAAAACATGGTAACATATGAAAAAGCATGATCTCACATGAAATCATTAAGCCAGAAATAGCACTCTTTGTATGAATGGTTGTGAAAGGGTTAACAGCTTCCCGTGACATCTTTAACTCCACTAAATCCAGTGCAGGCTATCTGCAGCAACTTAAAGGAAACTGCCTTAGGCCAAGGTTTAAAGTTACCATCATTGCATTCTAGAAAAACGATGTGAAAATAGACAGATGGAAAGAAAAGAAAGAGTGCAGGACATAGCTAGAGTGGCAGGAAGAAGGGAGGGTCCAACAGATGAGGCTCATGAATATTCTACCTGCTAATGAGAGGCAAATGAGGAGTGTGTCTGGATAATCAGCATTATAGCCAGCAGGAGAGAGAGATTTGGCACGGGAGGCGAGAAAGAGACAGAAGAGAGAGGAAGAACGGGGGACAGAGAATAAGAGAGAAAAGGAAGGAGAGGGAGAGAGAAAAGGGCAGGGAGAGAAGGAATGAGAAGCGGGAAAGAGTGAGATACAGAAAAGAAGAGAGAGAGAGAGAGAGAGAGAGAGAGAGAGAGAAGAAAAAAGATAGATAAAGAAGGAAGAGAGAAAGAGATAGAATCAAAAGGTCTTGCCTTTAAATATTAGTTCTTGCATTGTAATGAATTATTAAAAGCCATCATAAGAAAACATCTCTGGAATGCAGCTGAATAAGAGAAGCCAGGAATGGACCCAGATTTGATTTTATATTAATTTTACTGGTTTAAATGAATTTTGATAGCCCATTCATCATGAACTGTTCAAAGAATAAAAAGCAGAGCTGGTGTTTCAAATTGGGTCTCAAACTCAAATTGGGGTCATTAATGAGGGGGTCTTTTGGTTGGTAAAAAAAAGTACCTGTTTAAAAACTGTATATCCAATGTTTCTCTCACCATACTGGAGCAGTGTCCTTTCCCTTCTTTACCAAGTATGAATTTCAGCTACTTAACATGACATTTAAGTGCATCATAGCAAATATGTATTGGCAGAGGAGAATGTAGATTTGGAGACCTTCCCCTCAGTCCTTTTTATTGAGTCTGTGCATGTGAAACTGACTTTTAAACTCTTATCCAAGGCTTTATAGGGCAACTCGCCACAGAACACGCACATACTTTTTTCCCTCCTTACTTCTGTCAGGTTAGGAAATACAGTGCTGCATTAAAAAAGGTCAGGATAAATGGTGAAAAAGAGATCAATAGCTTAAGCTAGCTGTAACTAAATTACAGATGGGTCTGCTCAGGGTGCAGTGTGTAGCCTCTAAAAGTATGTGGTGTTTTTTTTTTGCACCAGATACTATGTGGTAAACATCAAATATGGTCTTGGTGTAATTGTTTGAAAGCATCTGGCACTCACCACATACTTCAATATGGTGCATACCTGATAAACCCTTTTCCGAAAAAGTAGGACTCTGTTCAAAAGTCAATGAAGTGCAAAGCATTAAAAGCATGCATTTAATAAAAAATAATTCAAAGACAACATATTAAATATTAAAACCGAGAAAAGTTATTAAGTTGGAGTATCTTATGCGCACCACATAGCACATAGCACATAGTCCACCTCTTCTGTTTGACTGAATTACTAATAGAAATCATCCGTAGTGCATTCCCGTTCATAATGTACTGTAACAGCAGGGCGTGTCCTGGTCTATTCTTGTGCTTCTGATGTAACATCAGCCCATCTAATCATAGTAGATCTTCAAAGTTGTAAGCTAATCATTCTAGACCTCCTTTGTTGTCAGCCAATCATATCAGACCTGGGGGAGGGGCTTTAGTGTCTTCACTGCAAAGCAAAGTTAAAAGTTAGAGCCGGGTTTTTGACTAAAAGCTCGGTATATTTTATACCTCTTCCAAAACTATATCTTACAGAGTGAAGCAGTGAGTAGAGATGATTCCCTTTTTATAGTAGGCTTGATTCATTTGAGCTCCTGTAACTCTAATTTTAATAAGTATACATTACTGAACACAGTCGAAGACAGGGAAAGAAACAAAGTAGACTACAAAATTCTGTCTTCTAGTAAAATTACACTCTGAGACTGATCTAAAATTGTGTATTTGAAAGATTTTTTTTTTTGCCTTAATATCTACAAAATGACAAATACATGCCAAAGATGGAAATGTGACAGTTAGGTAACACCAAAATCGACAGGCTTCTGCACCAAACATGTGATGGACAATGGATCTTCCGCCAATCTGTGCTGCTGTTTATGATGTAAATAATGCGGATTGTTGAAGCTTTATAATAGCATAATTATCCATAACTAATTTAGCTAAATAGCCGGCTGCCTCTAACTTGTAATATAGCATTATATTTAGCTCCTGCTCTTTAAATCTGCAATATGGAATACTAAAATACTAGTGCTGTGAGTATTGAGTGGTGCATGCTAAAATATGGTGTACGTGCGCTGCTGCGATCCCCCCACAAAGCCTAAAATAGTCAGATGAACGCTTCTGGATGATATTTGCAGTTTTTTGGATGATGTCATACATCTTCATGAAGGTCCAGCTCCAGTAAACTGATGATTTAAACATGCGGCTTACAGAGTGTTAGCAGTTATTAGCTTCCTGTTGGTTTCATTAGTAAGACTGAGCAAACTAGCTAACTTCAGACACCAAAACCAAACGCACTTCATACCAGACATGTCATGCCTGATCAGTCCGTCTGGGGTCAGGAGAAAATGTGTATGCTGGATTTTTGCCTGAACTGCACCTTTAATCTGATATCACATGCTCTTTGTGTTCTGATGATAACCGCGACTTTTACATGGTTAATCTTGCGTGATGCTCTGCAATAGCTGTCCCCCATGGGCCTGTCGGTAACAGAGCTGTAATGAGGGGAGTGTCCTGCAGAGCTGAGGCAACAGGAGAGAAGAGACGGTCACTAGCGCAGCCGGAGCATGGCAACCAGACTGCAACAACCAGCAACACTTACTCAGGTAGAGAAAGAGAGAGAGCTGGAGACAGAGAGAGATAAAGGGAAGAGAGAAAGGTAACAGAAGGAGAAGAGACTGAAAGAAGACAAGAGAGAGAGATGCTGATGTAACAGTAGTAGTGAGGGGAGTGAGGTGAGGTTGTGTTGAAGCTGTTGCTCTAAGTGTTGTTTGGTCGCTTGTTGGTACCGTATGTGTGTGTGTGTGTGTGCGCACTGTTTACGAGAGCAGTGCAGAGCGCAGAAGCTGGTGTGCGGAGTCTGTGAAGGTGAGATAGGTGTGATAGATATGACGGCCTTGGAGGTATTTTGTTGGATGTTTCTGATTTACTGCTGCTTTACTGATACTATAAATAGGTTAATCTCTGAGCTCAACTACACTCTCTCTCTCTCTCTCTCTCTTTCTGTTTCTGTTTCTCTCTCATGCTTTCTTTTTCTTTGCTGTCTCTTTCCTTGCCTTTTGTTTTTTTGGCCTCTCCCTCCCTTCATTTTTCCTCTCTCTATACTTCCTATTTTTTTCTGACTTCCACCCCCTCTTCCTAATATCTCTAATCTCATTCTCCACTTTCTTTTCTCTCACTTGCTTTGCCTCTCTCTATCCCTCCTGTCTCGCCTTTTCTTCCTCAACTCTCTTTTTCCTTCACACTCCTCTGTGGCATATTTTGCTGTCTCGTTATTCCTGTCCTCTCTCTCTCTCGTTTTATCTTACTGATCTTATTTCTTTCTCTCCTCTCTTTCTTGGCATTTCTCTCCCCATTGTTTAAATCTCTCATGCATAGCTCTCCGTCTTCACTTTCTTTCACCCTTCTCCCTGTTTTATGTTGGTGTATATGGTTTTAGTTCTATGTAGATTTTGATTCATAAAAATGCTAAAACTATAACTCAAGTGTGTGTGTGTGTGTGCATGTGTGTGTGAGTGAGTCACACAAGGCCACTGACAAGATGTTTAACACACATGCTGCTTCCTAACACTGTGCTGCTTCCTCAGCAGCACAGTCATTCTCCAAACACCACTGTTATGACTCACATACGTTCAGAGCTCCGTATGACACACTCGTCTATGTGTTTTGTAAAGGAGATGGAGGTACTCATGTAGTACTGATCCAGAATGAAGGTTCATAACCTGCAGAGAAAACTTTACTTACAGTTACTCACCCCATCCAACACTGCTCTCAGTATCACACACTGCAGAGCTGGTATTACCTCATTATTATCTTATAGCTGTCATAGCACCTGTAATACACCTAATTCAGCTCAGAGAGCCTCACAGGGAGATCAGAACAAGAGCAGATATAAAGTCATGTAACCACACAGACTACTAATACTACTAGATACTACTAATGATACTACTACTACTACTACTACTGATAGATACTACTACTGATACTACTACTACTACTACTGATACTACTACTACTACTACTGATAGATACGACTACTACTATTAGATACTACTACTGACACTACTACTACTACTGATAGATACTACTACTGATACTACTACTACTACTACTATTAGATACTACTACTGATACTACTACTACTACTTCTACTGATACTACTACTACTGATAGATACTACTACTACTACTACTACTGATAGAGACTGCTACTGATTCTACTACTACTACTACTGATATATACTATTACTACTGATACTACTACTACTACTACTACTGATAGATACTACTACTACTATTAGATACTACTACTGACACTACTACTACTACTGATAGATACTACTACTGATACTACTACTACTACTATTAGATACTACTACTGATACTACTACTACTACTTCTACTGATACTACTACTACTGATAGATACTACTACTACTACTACTACTGATAGAGACTGCTACTGATTCTACTACTACTACTACTGATATATACTACTACTACTGATACTACTACTACTACTACTACTGATAGATACTACTACTGATACTACTACTACTATTAGATACTACTACTGACACTACTACTACTACTGATACTACTACTACTACTGATAGATACTACTACTGATACTACTACTACTACTATTAGATACTACTACTGATACTCTACTACTACTACTACTACTACTGATACTACTACTACTACTACTGATAGATACTGCTACTGATTCTACTACTACTACTACTACTGATATATACTACTACTACTGATACTACTACTACTACTACTACTACTGATAGATACTACTACTACTACTGATACTACTACTACTGATAGATACTGCTACTGATACTACTACTACTACTGATACTACTACTAGTACTACTACTTCAACTGATAGATACTACTACTAATAATACTAGTAATACTACTGATACTACAAGTAATACAATTCATACTACTACTGCTACTACTGATAGTGATAGATACTACTGATACTACTAGTAATACAAGTAATACTATTGTTACTACTACTACTACTAGTAATACTACTGATACTACAAGTAATACTACAGATACTACAAGTAATACTACTAGATACTACTAATGATACTACTACTACTACTACTACTGATAGATACTACTACTGATACTACTACTACTACTACTACTGATACTACTACTACTACTACTGATAGATACTACTACTACTATTAGATACTACTACTGACACTACTACTACTACTGATAGATACTACTACTGATACTACTACTACTACTATTAGATACTACTACTGATACTACTACTACTACTTCTACTGATACTACTACTACTGATAGATACTACTACTACTACTACTACTACTGATAGAGACTGCTACTGATTCTACTACTACTACTACTGATATATACTACTACTACTGATACTACTACTACTACTACTACTGATAGATACTACTACTGATACTACTACTACTACTACTACTGATACTACTACTACTACTACTGATAGATACTACTACTGATACTACTACTACTATTAGATACTACTACTGACACTACTACTACTACTGATACTACTACTACTACTGATAGATACTACTACTGATACTACTACTACTACTATTAGATACTACTACTGATACTCTACTACTACTACTACTACTACTGATACTACTACTACTACTACTGATAGATACTGCTACTGATTCTACTACTACTACTACTACTGATATATACTACTACTACTGATACTACTACTACTACTACTACTGATAGATACTACTACTACTACTGATACTACTACTACTGATAGATACTGATACTACTACTACTACTGATACTACTACTAGTACCACTACTTCAACTGATAGATACTACTACTAATAATACTAGTAATACTACTGATACTACAAGTAATACAATTCATACTACTACTGCTACTACTGATAGTGATAGATACTACTGATACTACTAGTAATACAAGTAATACTATTGTTACTACTACTACTACTAGTAATACTACTGATACTACAAGTAATACTACAGATACTACAAGTAATACTACTGATACTACTACTACTAGTAATACTACTGATACTACAAGTAATATTACTGATACTACTACTACTACTAGTAATACTAGTATTACTATTGACATTACTACTGATATTACTACTAATAATACTGCTGCTACTTCTGATATTACTACTACTGATACTACTAGTACTAGTGGATAGTGGATATTAGTAGATAGTGTGTATCACAGGGGTTTGAGGTTCATTATGAATTGTTGCTCTCTTACTCATTATTGTAAATTGTAATAAAAACTGAAATGGCCTCTATAATGCCTCTAAAATGCCTCTAAAAAGCTCCCTCATTGAGTTATTACATGACATGGTTATCAAAACACCGCCTGCTGCCTGAGACACTGTTTAGCGATAGTTTTCAACACTACATTTTATAACTCGTGTAGGTCCACGGGTGGTTTTGGAGAGTAAATGAAATGATAACATTTGTGTTGTAGACTTTGTGACCCTTCACAAAAGGATTTCTATCAGCGTCACTGTAAAGAAGTCCATGTTTATGAGAGTGAGTCCATGTTTCTCCACAATGAACCATTTCAGACCAAACCACTCTAAATACCATACATATGATAATGTGGAATTCCCTTATAAAGCTGCTTTTTAAAGATTAAAAAAAAAAAAAACTCATATGTAGATGCACCAACACACCAATCAGCATGTTCCTAATGATGAAGTGCCAACACTGTTACTGGCACACATACATGCACAACCCATGACAAATTCTGTATGCATGAACAGGGAATAATAGGGGATTATTTCAAGATGCTCTAGCAAGTATCAACACTACTCTGTCCTTAACCTCTTTTCCACTACTCTCTCTATTCCATACACACAGTATGTGTGCATTTGTGTGTCATCGCTATAGTAGGTCAGCTCTGAGTGATTTGGCAGGTGGCTTGTGCCAAACTCTCTCTCTCTCTCTTCTATTCTCCAGTATGGCATATTCCCTCTGTTCTCAAACCTCCAGTTTTTTTGTCTACTGGAGCCCCAAGCCTCTGCAGTATGACACCTCACAGTTTTCATTTCCGAATGTCGCTAGACTGCTGTCTCTGGTCAGCCAGTGAAGTCAAAAAAGCTTGTTACAGCTTTCAAGTGGCACAATCGGCTAAGGAGATTGTCTCCTATCGCTGGGACCAGAGTTAAATTCTCGGTGAAGCTATAGCTCTCCACAGCCAGTAGTTCAGTAGAGAGAACAGTGGGGTTTGGAGTGGAGGAGTCTGTCTGTTTACAGCAATACTAGTAACTGAACATAGCTATTGTTTGCTAGGTTGGACAAGCTTTACAGAACACTGATAAGAAATTTTAGCACCTCAGATTTTAATCAAATTACGCTCATGTGAAAGGGTGCACTGTTGGGATGGATTGGTGTAGTGTGTTTTTTGTGTAGTTAGGTCAACATTGGCATGGTAGAAAATGATTGTCGTTTCCAACTTGCTTTATTTTGATTGTCTGCAACAACACAGTCCATTCTGCTAGACCACATATAATAAATTTGGGTATATGTTTGTTTGCCACGATCATACTATCATAGTGATCTGTGATATGGGAATGTATGGGAAGTGAGATTTCTAGGTCAAAATCTGCACTTTTGTGAAATTGTTTTTTAAATTGTTTTGCTGAATATAATGTAATATGGCTATAGATACAGTATTTTAAGACATGACGAGAAAAACTAAGATTAAATAGTGAGAGAGTGCGAGGCAGAAAGAAAATAGCTGACACTGTGTTTTCTTGTTGTTTGTGTTTCAGAAGACAGGAAGCTTTTTGTTGGCATGCTGAACAAGCAGCAGACAGAGGAGGATGTGTACCGCCTTTTTGAGCCCTACGGAGTCATCGAAGAGTGTACTGTATTAAGGGGTCCTGACGGAAACAGCAAAGGTGAGATTACCCAGATAGAAAACCTAACATAGACCAGCTAAACCAGCATTTATCAGTCAGAAAAAGATGTCCAAAATGATAAAAGGAGAAGGAACAGACAACAGGTATTTTAAAATTACTGTTTTAAAAACTATGAAAAACTGGAAAATGTAAATAATTTTTTTTCCAACAGCAGCACTATGTTGTATTTTGGATGCTGATATGTTAGTTGACATTAGCTAACACAAAAGCTGGCCAACATGTCACCTCAAGCTAACTGACATATTTCCTAGGCCACTAGCAGGCATTAGCCAGCTAACCAACTAAAACCAACAGTTGCGTAGTTCTCTATACACATTCTACTAAATTACCAGCAGATACAGAATAAGGCCAGCATCACTCACGTCCTTTACATCACCTAGATCTCTCCAATGTTGGAAAACTGCACCATGTTCAGTCTTTCCTCCAGATCAGCCATGTTCTTTTTTTTCCTCTTACGGTTTTTCTGTCATCCTCTTGAATTGTTTGATAAAATAAGTGACTGGAAACGGCAGAATTGCTCTGAATCGTTTTTCCCTGCTGCCTTTCTTTGAAACTAACACTGAATTTAGGTATACTGGTAGCTGTATACAACTAAAGCTAAGCTATGGCCAGGCTATATTCGATTATGTGCGACTTAGTAGTAAGTGCTGTTTAACTGGCTAGCATTTTAGCATCTGTGTTGCTTTTCTTATATTCGATAGCAAACGCAAGACACAAAAACTCCAGGAAAATGATTGGTTGACTACAAGGTAAGCTAGGCTACACTTCACATGGCCACAAAAAGCAGATATATTTCCTCTGAGCATGGTTTTTATTGATGGCTATAAGATATGCCAAATATCATAAAACATGTTCTGACATAAAATCAATGACCACCGCTTTGAACCACTTCAGTTAATATAATGTTGATTTTCTTTCCATGTAATAATGTAGCTCATGATTGTGAATTGCTACCCCATAGCCTTATCATCAGAATTATGGGTGCACCAATACCAATATCGCATTGGTCATATTAACTGGCACTTTTGTATGATGCTAATAGCATGAACTCATATTCTGTGCATCCCTAATCCAGACATGGTACATTTTGTTTTTATGTCTGCCTATAGGTTTCTTAAAATGTTTATGTTAAAATAGTGGTCAGTGGAGGTGAGCAGTTTAAATGTTCTTTTGGATTTCTGAGGTAAAGTTAACCGCCTAAGATAACCTTGAGTTGTTTTCCCCTGAAAACATTCGACTCCTCTAAATAGAACCGCATCTGGACAGACTCCAGCAGGGCTGTCATTTACACGTTCAATTTCACTCTGTCAATCTGTCTACAACACACACACACACACACACACACACACACACACACACACACACACAGAGGCAATCTAACACACATGCATACATGCACAGATAGATGTTCTCTTTCACTACCAATGTGTGTACACTCACCCAGACACGTACACACTCGCACTCACATAAACACGGACACGTCAAGCCGATGTTCCGGTGCGGAGGTGTCTGACTGAAAGCCCTGACACTAACGTGGCAGGATCCATTCCACATGTGTGTATATGTAGCACTCAGCACAGCGGGACGCCAATATCACCTGACAAATCCCATTCCGGCCCAGAGCCCACTCCATCTCTCCTAAGGAATTATTCACCAGTCCACAGATAGCAGCATCCATTAACTCTTACATGCACGCACACAAGCACACTTACAGTTTTGTGGTAAGATCACCCTTTATTTAATTAAGTACGAGAACATTGCACAAAGGGCTCCACAACTAGATATAATATTTTTTCAGTGTGACCACTTCTTACCTTTAGTACATTTCCCTTCTTGTTTGGAGACTCACTTTCATTATTTAAAGAAATCTACAGAGATATTTTTTCCACACATCCAAAGATCAGCCTTAAAAGGCGGTTGCATTTTTTATGTAATACCAAACGCATTCAGAGATGAGGCCTGGACTGGAGGCCTGGAGGTAGTCAGCAGCTTCCTTGTTAGCTTTGCACCTTTCCTTTCATTTTGTCTATTTCCTTTTTCTCCAGTATGTGGTTCTTGACTTCCTTACAGTGCCATAGTGTTAAGTCATCTTCTTAACCCATAAGAGCCCACAGTGACGTATGTGCCACAAGCCTTTTTCTTTATAGTTCAAGTTCCTTATACAGCTTTATCCTTCACCTAAACACATGGAGTCCCTGAGTGACCTATACCGAACAGCCTGGATGCAGTCACACGACAGTTGGTGAACATATGACCTCATTTAGAAAATGGAGATGTGCTTGGTTAGTGCAGTTAAAGACAAAACCAGCTCATTTGAAGGTCTTGTTTTTGTACCTATAACTTGTTCTATATTACATATACCCATTCTGAAGCCATTTCTAGAACACCATTATGGAATACCAGTTATGAAATTGTTGTTGTGACATATGCTACCGGTATTATGACCCTATAATACTTACAGAAGACCCATGTGACCTCTTTGTGACAATAAGACTGATCTTTTATGATCTTATAACTGACCCTTCATTATTGTTCCTTAAGGGGAAATGGGTCTTGGCTCTTATGGGTAAAAGTGGACAACTGGACAGATATACTTAGATATAGATGTTTTTAGATCTGAAACAAGAGTGAAGCTTGATGTTGCTGGAAAGGGTCTAGATGAGTCAAGGTGAATGTTGGGGGCCATCTGTGTACTTACGAATCTGACCACTTCAGGGAAGGAGCTGTTGGAGAGTTTGGTGGTGGTGGATGGATGCTTCAGCCAGATGGCAGGAAAGTGAAGAGTCAATGCGAGGGATGGAAGGGGTTGTCTGCAGTGCTGGAGGCCTTGGGGAGGTGTCAATAGTGGATAAAGACTCCCCAATGATCTTCTTAGCTGTCGGACCCACTGGAGGGTCTTGTCGTCCAAGATGTTGCAATTCCTCTGCTAGACAGTGAGACAGCTGGTCAAGAGACTCTCTATTATCCCTCTATAGAATATAGACAGGATGGAAGGGGAAGGTTTGCACTCCTCATCCTTCACAGGAACCAAAGTTGCTGCTAGGCTTTCTTGGCATCGCAGGTGCTGGGGGTCTAGGTGAGGGCGTCAGTGATGGGCACACCAAGGAACCTGGAGCTATTAACCTTTTCCACAGTTGTACAATTGATGTGTAGTGGAGAGTGGTCACTGCAGGTCCTCCAAAAATGATCTCTTACATATAATCAATATTGAGAGATAGATCACTGTTTCTACACAAGTCTGCAAGCCATGATACCACAGTGGTGGCTTTTATCAGCAACATACAGGGGTATGTTGCTGATAAAAGCCACCACTGTGGTATCATCAGCAAACTTGAGGATTCAATTTAATTTAAGCAGTATAATAGTTCGGCACAGGGATAATGAAAGTTGCTTTAAAGCATTCTGAGAAAGTTCTTACCCGGAGAAATGTTGAAGATGCTGGTTAGAACATGCACAATGGTCAGCACATCTATTGTTCTGTGTCCATGTACTGGTGGAAGACTGCGTTGGAAATGTGTTTCCATAAAAACAAAATGTACCATGTCTGGAGTTCACACTGGTTGTATCTCACTGGTTTAGTTTACTGTTGAGAGAGCAGACTTTGAAGAAGAGATGGTAGAGCCAAACAACTAGGGCTAGCTTTTAGCTCAGCTTGAATTCCCGGTATGTACTGCGTTTCCACTTGGTGGCTACTGTTTTCAAGGCTTCCTCTCCCGGTCAGCATCACAGAGTCCTGTAGTCCTTGCCTTGCAAAGCAGCCCGACGTTGCACAGCACTTTGAATGTCCATCATTTATTACAGCTGACTTCTGAACTCATGATTATTATTTTCAGAGGCATAAATTAAGAGGTTAGGGTTTAGGACAGACTTAACTTTTAGCTGTTTTGGGTAATGGTTAGGGTTCAAATGGATCTTGACACAATCCTTGTGGCTATACAGTTTGAACTAATTTGGAACGGTTCCATATACATGCACACGCACACAAGTGTCCACATATATGCACGCTCACACACAAGCACACTTGCACACAAATGTTGCTGTCAGAGAGCGAAGAGGCATGCCAGAGAGGTCAAGTCATGTATGTGAAGGATGATGTGATTGCGCGGGAAAGAGTGCAGCCGCACTTTCACTCCACAGAGAATCATTAACATTTCATAGCCGACAATCTTTACAGTGTACTCTGATTCACTTCGTTGTTCTTAGAATGTTCTGCAGATGTTTGAATTATAATAATGATGGAGGGGCCCTAAAGGCCTAGACCCATCCGATTTTTATATGGATGGAAAATGTCACGGTTTAAAAAATTAGTACACCACTATTCTGTTTTCAAACTGAGTCTGTAACTGAAGAACTGTCATGCTGCATAAACATTTGCATTAGAGATGCATTAAAAACAGGCTGGCCAGTTAGAGCTCCATTGTCATGGTTGCATTCCAAACAAATGGCAGGGACAGCTCATCTTGCTCATGGCAGAGCACGGAAGTTTATGCAATAAGCAGCAAGCTGATTATAAGGTTATACAGAGGTTAAAGAAAAGAGCCATATGCAAAAGTAAGGACAGTCAAATCATGTCTTGTTGATTTCTGAAGTGAAAGTAAGTTAACACATCCTCTACGGAGAAGACACTTCCTTACCTTTTTGTATAAAAACCTCAACATGCTCAATTTCACAAATTTGCTTCAATTTAAATACTGTTGTAGAAAGACTGCACAGCACTTCTCTTTAATTATAACTGTCGTACATTTGTTTTAAATTGTTTAGGATCCGAAAAGTTTCTTTTGTTTATTTCAACTTCTAATTTTCAATGCCCAATTAATTTAACATTTTTTTAATTTCACACCAGAACAGTTTAACGACAGACACAGATTTTAAAATGCCTGTAAAATTGTGCAGGGGATCCTTTTACTAACTCTGTAACAGCTTCTTCCCTGAAGTGGTCATATTTGTAAGCATACAGATGGCCCCCAACTTTGACTCATCTAGACCTTTTCCAGCAACATCAAGCTTCACTCTTGTTTCAGATCTGAAAACATCTATATCTAAGTATATCTGTCCAGTTGTTCACTGTAAGAAGATGACTTAACACTATGGTACTGCAAGGAAGTAAAGAACCCCACACTGAAGAAAAAAGAAATAGACACAATGGAAGAAAAGGTGCAAAGCTAACCAAGCAGCTGCTGTTTACCTCCAGGCTTCCAGTCCAGGCCTCATCACTGAATGTGTTTGTCGTTCATTTGTTTTAAATTGTTTAAGATTCAAAGTGTTTCTTTTGTTTATTTGTTTAACTTTTAATTTTTTATTCCACACCAGAACGACAGTTTTACGACAGACACAGGTTTTAAAATGCCTGTAAAATTGTGCAGGGGATCCTTTTACTAAAGGCATCTAACACAAGTGAATTTTATTATATTACAAGTTACAGAGTGTAAAAGGAATAAGCCTCAAGAGGGTTAGTGATTTACATGTTGTGTTTGACAACAATGTGGTAAAGTCACAGGGCATGCCCTCTTTATGTGTTGGGAAGGGTAGTAGTTTCTTTTATATACAGATGTGCCTGCATAGTTTTTCAGCACCCTTCAGCACTGGTCAGGGCCCACAAGTGAGCTGGTATTTTTTGGGGGACTGAACAGATTCTAAAAAATGGAGAACACGTTACACCACTGTATAAAATACTTCTGGTTAAAACGGTCATTAAGTACGAGTTGTAAGAGAAAATGGGACTCCTAACAAGCATGCAATACCTGTATATACACTTACTGGACACATAGAAGAATAAGTGCTCTGCTCCGATGGGCTGCTTCATGTTGTACCAAAAAGCAGTATGGGCTGAAACACTTCCTATGACTTCAGTGAAAATAAGAGGAGCGTATACTTACACTATATACAGTATGAACTGTGGAGTGAACAGTAGGCCTAATCAGTTTTTCTACATAACCACAACACACAACAAACATACAATTTATGTAACCTTATTACTTTGGTGGACCCCATGTTTATTAATAAATACGTTGAATTATTTCTTATTTAATATTCCATTCCAACGAATTTCCCTGCCCCTCAGTAGCCTATGTGAAATAATGCATGTTCCTCATCATTGTAATCTCTAGCTACTAAAAATTAGGTGAACACTAGTTAGGACGGGTTAATCTCTGGTACGATCCTTTTATCACCATCACTGGAGCTGTCTTGTTTAAGCGAGCAGACTCCTATTGTGCCGCCTCTGGTTTAGAATGGTATTGAGCTTCCCTCTGCTTCAGTGTCATAACCTAATATAACTATGCTCATAGTGCAGTGATAGTTCCAGTAATTGTTCACACAAAATGGTGGGGAGGAAAACACATGATGATGATAAATCAGTCTAATTGATAGCAAGGAAAAAGAGACGTTTGTAAATTTGAATGGGTGTGTGTATATATATATATATATATATATATATATATATATATATATATATATAAAATAAGGCTGATTTTACAGAAGTGCATGTGCATTTGTGTCTCTGGTCCAGTAGCCAGCTGAGACACAACATGGGCTTCTCATGCTGACCTGCTGTACTGCTCTACATTATTTTCTTATTGTGTTTCTCTTGTTTCTGTGTGTGTGTGTGTGTGTGTGTGTGTGTGTGTGTGTGTGTCCTGCAGGCTGTGCCTTTGTTAAGTTCTCCACACACACCGAGGCTCAGTCAGCAATCAGCGGCCTACATGGGAGTCAGACCATGCCTGTGAGTATATTACACACACACACACACACACACACACACCTACATACACACACACCCACACACACACACACACACACCTACACACACACACACACACACACACACACACACACATACACACACACGCACACCCACACACACGCTCTGTACATTACGTTGTGTGTATAAAGACTATCACATGTGCGGCTGCAGCGGCATCAACGCCAATCTAAGTGCAAATGAGTCCAGTGAAGTGCTGCACTGTTTTGGGCCTCTCATCTCTCTCTGTCTCTCTCTCTCTGTCTGTCTGTCTGTCTCTCTCTCTCTCTCTCTCTCTCTCTCTCTCTTGCTCTCTGGGGTCCTTCTCACTCAGCTCTAGAGAAATACTCCTCTTTATCTCTCCTCGCTGCACATTGCAGAAGAATTATTCATCCAGCTTGGGGGTGGGGGGCAGGAGAGAGAGAGACAGTCTTTGGTGTTTGAAAGCTCTTTATTTAAACACTGTAAGGGGGGAATTATATGGATTAATTAATAAATAAGCACCAAAGTCAAAAGAGATTGGAAAAGAGAGAGAATGGGAGGGAGAGAGAGGGAGAGAGAGAATGGGAGGGAGAGAGAGGGAGAGAGAGAAAGAAATACGAGTCAAAAAAAGAATTAATAAATGCTTTGTAGGGAAAGTATCAAATAATTTGTGTACTGCGTGTTTTCTGATCAGTGTTTTGTAAAACTGAACATCAGCAGCACTTTAAGAACAGATCAGTTAATAAAATAATCAAGTCAAAATAGATTAATGTATCACAGCAGCACATGAAAGTGCCACCAATTAGCATTATGCAAAAAGACTCAGGATCTATGCTCCTCCCATAAACGCATTCCTTCGCAACTACTCTAGAGAGACTTTAGAGAATGCTTCTGAAGGTCTGGTTAGGCTAAATCAGGTGTAGTTTGCTCTTGTGTATTCAATCTAACATCAGCATGCTGGCAAATTAGGTTTTATGTTCAAGCTGCGCAGTTTTAAGAAGAAGCTGGTGCGTTTCAAGAAGCCTCACAAGCCGCAGAGCCATCTGAACGGAATGATTTTGTCTCAGAATGTCTTCTTTTTTAGCTTGTTTGGCTTGCAGCACCACACTGGCTAGTTAATAGTAGATCACTTCCTAAAAGCGCCAGCGGCAGTGATTTATCGTCATACATATTAAAATGTGTCATATATGTTGGCCTCATATAATGTATAACACTCATAAGCACACATTGCAGTGCTTTGTTCTGTGTTGTATTTCAAATTTACTGTACATGTTACACTACAGCCATATGTTGCCGGTGTGGTACGAACTACCAGGATAGTAAAATTATAAATTAAAGGGTCATAAATAGTGGAATGGTTAGAGATTTTTGTGAGCAGTTTATGACACTGTTGCCGCATAGCAATCAGAAGCAGAGTTTCAAATGTGGACCACCAAGAAAAACGTAATGTGCAGTGCAGCTTAGGAGTGGACAATATGGCAAAAAAATTATGTCATGATTATTCAAGGCATTTTTAAAGCCTGTAGTGCCGCATACAAACAAAAATGTACGCCCCCTCTCTGATTTCTCATTTGTCTCACTTTTGACATTAGACAAAGAGCCCAAGTAAACACAAAATGCTGTTAAAACTGATTTAATTTACTGAAGAAAAACTGAAGAATGTTCTTCTGCCCTTTCTGGCCATGCAAAAGTCACTGCCCCTCTAACTACTAAATTAACCAGTTAACCAAATTCAGTATTGGGTTCAGTTTCACTGCCATACCCCGTCATAATTAGTGACAGAACTACTACATCTAAACACCACTTAAATAGAACTTGTCTGGTAATGTGAAGCAGCTAGAAGTTCAAATGCATATGAAACCATATGCATATGAAAATGCATGAAACAGGGTCACTGAGGTCTACATGTCTGGAAAGGGTTACAAAGCCATTGCTAAGGCTCTGAGACTTCAAAGAACCACAGTGAGAGTCATTATCCACAAAGGGAAAAACAACAAAGGACCGAGAGGACCCCGTGCTCTGGCATGCTTCCGGGCTCGAAAACAGCTTTCACATTTGACCAAACGTACCAAACTCGCAGGGCAGGCAGACCTGGGTCCACCAAAAAAAACTTTGTGTCGTTAAGCCATATATAGCCACATATCATCTAAGGTCAGTTCCTTTTAGCTTAGTTATATAGTTTCTTTATTAGAACAAAGACTACCAAGGAATACGGTCTTCATTGAGAGCCACTAAGAAAAGGACAAATACTACCCATCTGTTTTGGTGGGTTCTGAAGATGAAAGCTAGTAACGGTCAGTCAGTGGTCATAATGTGACTATGCTGGATCTAGTCGTTTTCAGTCATGGGCATATCAGCATTACTGAGTGAGTGTGACTGTGACAGCTGGTGGAATGCTCAAAGGTGTTCAGCACCATGGACAGCGCACTGGCAACACTAACACAACACTAATAACAACACTAATCAGGATAACAGCTAAAGATCAAGCCTCTACTCTGTTGTCCTCTCCTGTCTTGTCTCTTCTCCTTTTTTCTTTTCTTGCATGCCTTCTCCTCTCTTTTTGTTTCTTGTCCTTTCTTTTCTCTCTCTCTCTCTCTCTCTCTCTCTCTCTCTCTCTCTCTCTCTATCTCTGTCTCTCTCTCTCTCTCTCTCTCTCTCTCTCTCTCTCTGTAATCATTAGTTGAGAGTATTTTGGCCTTTACAGCTGATTGATTTCCAGGGTGCCTTAGCCACCACCAAAGGTCATATGTTGCACTAAATCATTAGAAGCTTCTTAATGAGCAGATGTAGGGTGTGTGTGGGTTGTGTGTGGGTGTGTGTCTGTGGGTGCTCACTGGTGAAAGAACCAATTTGGTGTAGTGTACTAGATACAGTTATTATAAATAAAGAGATCACCAAGCCCAGCAGTGATCACTGGAGTGCAGATAGAAAGCACAAGAGAAAGGGAGAGAGAGAGAGAGAGATAGAGAGAGAGAGAGAGAGAGAGAGAGAGAGAGAGAGAGAGAGAGAGAGAGAGAGAGAGCGCGCGAGAGAGAAAGAGTGACTGAAACCATGAAATGGAAGAGAGTCTCTTCTGTACAGTAACAGTACAGTATAGGAGACAGACCAGACATTCATGGTTTTTAAATGAATATTCATATATTAAACCTGTCTAAAACAATGTTTTTAAATGTCCATCTTCTGTGCCAGTAGCGCATGGGTAAATAATATTTACTTATATCAGATATAATATTTCTTTATTTTTAATGCTATTTTGTGGAAATCACACTTACTGCTAAGATACATGTTTTTAACAGTTGGTTTTGGAGTACAGCAAAGCAAAAGCAAGAGCTAAGTGGAAAGCCGTAGTTCCCTTCAAGATCCTCCAGTACATGAGACGTATGAAAGAGAATGAGAGGCTGAAGTCACAGACCGTAGCGTACTATATACTGTATATATAATGTATGAATAATTGAAAGGCATAAATACTTTTACTCTCTCTCTCTCTCTGTCTCTCTGACACACACATATATACACACACACTCTCTACTTTTACTCTCTCTCTCTCTCTCTCTCTCACACACACACACACACATGCACGCATATACACACAGACTCTCTCTACTTTTACTCTCTCTCTTTCTCTCTCACACACACACATGCACACATATACACACACTCTCTCTACTTTTACTCTCTCTCTCTCTCTCTCGTTCTCTCTCACACACACACATGCACACATATACACACACTCTCTCTACTTTTACTCTCTCTCTCTCTCTCTCTCTTTCTCTCTCACACACACACACACATGCACACATATACACACATTCTCTCTGTACTTTTAATCTCTCTCTCTCTCACACACACACACACACACATTAAGCTATGTGTACATAGCCTGGTATCACAGGTGTTTTTTACTGTGTTATTTGTAATAAAACCAAATCTAACACTCTCTCTCTCTTACTCTCTCTTTCTCTCAGGGGGCATCCTCCAGTCTGGTGGTGAAGTTTGCAGACACTGATAAAGAGAGGACGATCCGCCGCATGCAACAGATGGTCGGCCAGTTTGGCATCTTCAACCCTGCTGTGGCTTTGCCTTTCAGCACATACAGCAGCACCTACAGCACCTATACACACGCAGTGAGTGCACACACACACACAGACACACAGATACACCCGCCCACCCACAAGCCTGCACCCCAATGGTTTAATACACTGTGTTTTACGTACTTAATGTCATCTGTACCAGATTAGCAGTGCTGATCTCTGGTTTTACAGGTTTACATGTTATGTGGACTAAGTGAAAATAAGGTAACACATTCACTGCAGGGAATAGATGTAAATATGGCATATTTTAACTAATTTAAGTTACACTTATTAGTTTTACATACTGCAAATATACATAATATATGAAGTGTGCCTTTTTATAACTCAATTCATTTTTTTTAACAATATGTTAAGCTCATAAAAAAATGAAACAAAGGTAAACAGCAATTGTGCTATAAAATGTGCAGAGCTCATTCTCCTGAAGATCTTTTAACTTATAGATCTTTTACATCATCTAGAAAATCAACAAAAGCATGTAACATGTAAACTTTTGCATACAACTTTTTGCTGTAGGACTGTTCATTACGACATCCAGTGGCCCACACAGTGAGAACATTATATTAGTTACCAGCTGAAAAAAGGCACTTTTAGGCACTATACACATTTCTCTATGGAATAAAGGAAGTCTATATATAATTGTTCCTCTAAATATTTAGAATGTAAAGTCTGTTGAGCTACAAAGGAGATACAAAATACAAATAATGCTACATACAAGCTAACACACAACACTGCACATTAAACTAACATAAGGCTAGAAACAAGTTTTATGAATTTGCAGTGTAGGCTTGTTTGTTTCATGTATGTAGCAGTGTTAGTATTTTGCCTTTTTCACTGCCAATTAATTCAAGAGATCCAGTGGCACTCAATTATTAGAGAGGGTTCATTGTTATGATCCTAGCATGATGCTGATAATGAAATGATGCCCTACTGATGGTCTGTTTTGATACTTTTACATGAGTACATTTACCTACACAAACACCCATGTGTGCACACACAGACACACACACAAGCTAGAGGTCTTGTACCCAACTCAGCCCCAATAGAGGGATGCAAATTAGTGAGTTTCAGGCGAGGTTGTGCCCGACTTTGTAAATACAGCTCAGCGTGAGTCAGTCTCAGGTTTGTTTACTAATGACTGAAATGAATGAAACACACTCAACGGTCTGAAGTGAAACAGTTTTACATTCCAAATAAGTCAGGATTGTCCGTATTTTGGAAACACACTGGTTCATGTTTAGTAGCCAGTAACCAGGCTGTCCTCTGCAAGGAGGGCATGGTTGAAAAAATGCAGTTGAAAAAGCCTGAGCTGATAGTACATTGGGTAACCAGCCACAATCTCAGCACAAGCAAATCTAGTCATCATATGTACATATTTAGCCTCAGAGAAACTGGAGGAAAAATTGAGATACCAATTTAATAAGTTATACAAAAAAAAACATGCTTTATAAATCTATTCCGTCAGAAACTCTGATGTGGAGGTAGCAATGTAAAGCTGTTGTAGCAGGAGGACATCTTTCAGCGACACACTGGACATGGAATCGTCCGTCCTGCAGCAATGTGGGCGGGTTTGGGTCACATGTGAACAAGCCTGGGATGTCATCATTAGCCCTTGTATTAGATGTACTGACTCAGTCTTCACTTATGCACTTGCTCAGAACACTCCCACCATCCATGCTCGGTGCTCCAGCTGCCCATATCAATGCCTGATGGCCTGTCATCTGCTTTTTTTTCTCCATCAAGACGTTGAATAATGCATTAACATCATTTCAATTCCCCTCTCATGAATACTCAGGGAGGAACTCTGAGTTCACATGTAATTTTAACTCCGCCGCTCCCTTCGGAGCCCTCTGCGCCGGAACAGCCACGCGCAAAATCTGATTTCTCCACTCACAAAGCGTTTAGCCTCACGCTTTATTTGCATTATGAATATTTGACTTTGATTAGAAGACGTGGCTTTTTTTCTTCTTTTGCTCAGATGCTCGCCAATCGGGCGCATCTGTTGGTGGAGACATGCTTCATAATTCTGAACGTGTGTGAAACGTAATTGATCTCCATCAGATGGCTCCAAGTTCGTTTACGGCTGGGTTAATGTATTCAAAATGGCATAGTGTCTTTGCATATTCATGAGTTACTTATCAAACGATAACACGATTAGATATAGATTCTTTCTGATGTAGCGGAATGTGGGCTCTTTTGCTCAGTGCTGAGAAGAGCGGATTAACCGCAGTATTAAAATGGAGTTTAATGTTAAAATCTGCTGGATGTGCTCTGCCAAAAGGATCTATAGTGCACATCAAATGGATCCGCTTGGCCTATATATAGACTTTACCCTACAGGCACACAGTCTTAATTACAGCATGCGCATGTTCACACATGCTGAATCTTGTGAGTGTGCATGTGTGAATGTGTGTGGGTGTGTGTTTGATGATATTAATGCATTATTCAATGTCTTGTGTTTGTGTGTATGTGTATAGATGTGTGAATTCAAGGTCTTAAGCCCAAACCCAGCCAGAATCTGACCTAAACTTGCATGGTTCTGCATGTTTGAAACCTGATCTGAACAGGCCCTGCTAAATCTACAACATAAACTAGAGAATTTGAGACCCCACATCCCAACCAGCACCAACTGTTTCTGATAAAGAAGCTTGTACCTGACCAGAGCACACTTGTAAATGAAACTGAATCTGATTTCTATTTGCTCTCTTGCTTACATTAAAGGTTTACACAGGCATTAAATTGAAGCCCTGCGAGTTTGAGACCCCACCAGGGCTGATTCACACTGCTCCAAATTTGAAACCTGTACCCAAAATGCATTGGGGGGGGAGTGTTCCTCCGCACTGGCTAAAATTTGAAACCTGTACCCAGCCTGAACCCCCAGGTTTGGACCTGTACCGGACTCGTACATGTGGGTTTGAGACACAGTCAGGCGTGACTTGTACTGCTACAAGTTACTGAACCAAGGGAGCTGAGGTACAATTTAGCTAAGTTCACACTCTCCGTCAAATACTTTTTTAAAAAGGTGGAGCATGAACAAACTTACTGACAATTGCAAAGAAAGTTTCCTTCAAATAAAAACATCAGCCTGAATCAGCCCTAAAGCCCAGAATTTTCTCCGGCCCCCATTGGTAATAATAGCAACAATAGCATGTGAGTTAAACAAAATGGCAACACAGTTATAATGTTATGGTTATATAGGATCATATTTAGTCTAATACAAATGGATACAAAGCTGTATCTAGTGAGAACTGAACTGATAATCTCACATCAATTTTACCGTCTATCATGACTGTTTTTTGTCAGAGGCCGTTTGCCCTTATATAAGAGCTAAGATATGACACCTGGTGTCTGAGGATGTTCAGAAATATAAACTCAAAAATAAACGATTCATTGTGCAGGATAGATATCTCTGCCTTTATTAGCTTTACTAGCTTTATTTATATGTGTGCACTTGTGTGCGTGTGCGTGTGTGTGTACATCTGAACACATACTGAAGTTGTACGTGTAAGCTGTCCGTGTGTAAAGCCTTCTTTCATGTCTAACTGCTGCCCACAGACGGAAACCTCCCAGGTATCCCACAATCCACCTGCTCTCTGACCCTCAACACTACAAACACTGAGGACCCCCACCTAGTCTCAATTTTTCACAGATACAGACACACACCCTCCCTTCCAGCATCGCAGCTCTGTATGTAGGAGATCAGCGTAAATGATTCCAATTCCATGTGGATTATTAAAATGAAAGCGGCTAGCACTTCAAACCTTTCCCTAAACAGTGAAATTCAGCCCCTGGAGGGAGTGGCAGAACCACACACTCCCCCACAGCCGTCAGCCATTCATACACACTCACCTTCCACACAGACTCTGTATCTCAACCACACACATACAAAATCAAATAGAATGCTTCACCAAGGCAGGATCGTTCCGATCTTAACCCTTAGATGTTATTGTCACAGTGCTATATTATTCAAATGTACTTACATAATGACATATTTACTTACAGTAATGCAATTATATTCACATTTGATTTATATTTAGCAGCAACAGCTGCCAGGCTTTTCTGCTTCCTGTCTGTTTTTCCATGTTAAAACACAAATATGTGTTAAAAATGTGAAAAAAATAAAATTTCATCAACTTCTGCATATGACTGCGCTTACAAAGTTTACAATCTACATTTTCCTCACAATTACTTAGCTGTTTTTTCTGAACTATAGATCTGAAACAATATCACCTTACCCATGATTTTCAGTTTCTCTGGGTTGACCGCCTGCATTTAGGCCAGTAATATGTCACACATTTATTAGTTTACTGTGTTACTGTGTGACACGTAGGCCCATTCCAAAGTCTGAGAGTTTTAAATTGTGAAATTTTCACACCTTCAGTGGTACTCTATTCTGCATCCCATTGGCTACAGCGTTGTAGCGTAGGACGTGTCGGATTTAAAGTCCCTGCCAGCCTCATTAGCATACTAATCAGCGGATGTTCCAGAAAGAAAGTGATGCGTGTGTTAAATAAGGATTGGCAGGAGGATTTGGGTCGGAAACTGTACCCGAGGTTACAGGGCCCTTATCACAGAAAAGTATATTTTCCTCCCCTTTTTTGTAGCACATCACATGTTAGCGTTGTAAAACCATTCACTCTCAGCTCCATAAAATGCACAATAAAACAACATGCTTGTTTTGAAATTATGAGTGGTTTGGTGTGAACTGACAGCCCGAAGTTTTGTTCTGGGGAATTTGTGGTGAATTGTTCAGTGGTGGTGATAGGAACCAGGCGTCTAAAGCATTCATTGCCTCTAAAAGCTCCCTTATAAAAAGCTGGCAAATTAAATAATTACAAATACACAGAAGATTTTGGCCTAAAATGTATTTGAAAATACACAAAAAGCCATTTTACATTACTCTACATTTATTATCATGTACGGAAAAACATGGAGCATTGCAAACATTAAAAACAACAAACAGTCAAGTATTTTTTTGGGGGGGCTGCACATACAGGGCAGTCTAAAGCAAAATAGTACCTAAAGAAATATTATTTTGTTCTGATTTCTATATTTATGATGTTATGACCCCTTCTTATCATTACTAGACTGGGTACATTACAATAAACCATTTCACATAAAACTACTTTCACTTTGTTTACATCTCAACAACTAAATTATGCATAAACCCTGCTGGGTTGTTTGAGTGTTAAAACATGTTTATCAAACCCGTCCTTGTCCAGTTCACAGTGAAATTTCACAGCCCACAAGGCCAGGCCCTTTACGAGATTAGCGCCAACCTAAACAGCGAAAAAGCTCAGTAAAGTCAGCTATCACCTGTGAGTGGTTCCAAAACCACAGTAAAGGATTATCCAGCTCTTTCCTGACCACTGAATCTAAACGGCTTTTGAGCGGTTTGGGGTGATGTGGCTGTCGCCGACTGGAATGAGAGACAGTGAATGTTTGGGTAAGGCAGTGAGCGCAGGAGTGTGAGGAGCATCTCCGCGAATGTGGTGGAGGAGGATGAGATACAACTTCAAGCTGACAGACAGGCTGCAAATGGGATTTTGGGGGAAAAAGCAGGAGGAGATCGGTCTAGGGAGGAAGAAAGAGTGAAAGATGGAAAGAGGGAGAGCGAGAGTGACAGACAGAAAGATAAACGAGGAAAGAGAGAAAAGGTGTGTGTGACGTGCCGAGTAAGCAGGACAACATACATCTCACAAGCACTTCAACCAGTCATTCTGTCAGAAAGAACTGACACGAACACGAGAGAGAGATGGAGGGAGAAAGAGAGAGAGACGTAATGATAAAGGAAAGAGAAGGCCTAAGCAGAAGCTAGGAGCCACATCTGACCTCTCCAGACTCAAATTTTAAAGATGGGTAAAGCTCTCCAGTGGTCTTGTTTTGTTGTTATTATTGTGAAGAGCTTCGGAGAACGGTTCGGGAAGAATCTTATTGCCAATGAGAAAATAGAGCATACAGGTACAGCACAACACCCCTCACTGACTGAATGCCAAATACTAACTTTCAGTAATACACCTAAAGTCATATGCAAAAGTTTAAAAACAACAAATCAGTTTACATGTTTTTAGTAAGTGAAAATGAGGTAACTCATCCTCTGCAGAGAACACACTTCATATATGGCGTTTTTCTGCAACGGGCATTGCTAAGGGCACATTCCATATTTATTTGCTGAGAATAAATACACAAGAACAAATAAACCATAAATTAAGACATGTGCCCTAACTTTGGCACAGGCTACATTTGATATTCTGGTTTGCCATAGTATTGTGTCATTAATTAAGGATGCTCTGTTGCCATTTTGGAAGACAAGCAGCACATCTGACTGTGTAATATTAGGGATGCACCGATCCAGCTTTTCCAGTTTTCGATACCAGCACAGATACATAAACTTTGCTGTCGATACCGGATATCAATCTGATACCATTTTTATAAATAAATAAACCGTATACTTCACCACTTTGGAGCGTCGTAAGGCACTCTGGGGAGACAAAGGGCACAACCAATGATCAATCAGGCGGCAAACGCTAACACCTGCAGCTCACGCTACTTAAGTGTGGGAGTGCCAGCCCTTGGTTGCTCAGTGAGTTCACTTTGCCACATGCACATGTCTCTCATGACTAACCGGATCAAAGGTTTGCTTTTCCCCATCTTCAGAGTGCACTCACACTACTGAGTACTGATAAGAAAAAAAAAAAAATTATATATATATATATATATATATATATATATATATATATATATATATATATATATATATATATATATATAGTTGCTGTTCAAAGAAAAACAAAAATGGCAACTTTACAGGACAGGGCAAAAACTAACTGAATTTGGTATGATGATTGGTTCTCCCGCTGAGTCTGTTTATATCTGCAAGTCAGCAGTCAGTCTGGAGCATGTTAAAAGACCTTGGTGCAATGTTGGAAGCCTGTATCAGTTATATCCTTAAAGGAGCCATATGTAAGATGACGCAGTCTGTCTAATAAAGTTTACTCAATCCTTCCTCCTCCATCTTTTCTCCTCCTCTCATTCGTTTTCAAATGACTACAGGACGACTAGAGTGTATTACTTAAGAAACATATTTAAAATTAGAGCTGTGGTATCTCTACAAGTAGACTACTGTAACATGTTGTTGGCTGGTTGACCTGTTCTCTTCAAATAGCTCACAACGCAGCAGCCCATGTGCTTACAGCCATATGACTCCAGTCTTAGTTTACCCTGGCTTCATGTTAATAGTGTTTAAATCTCTTAATGGCCTATCTCTAGCATATATTACTGATCGGATAAAAGCCAACTAGAGCACTTCACTCAGCTGTGGCAGGCCTACTGCAAACTCCAAGCATCACTTACAGCTCACAAGGTAGAACACCGTGTTCTTATATAGCATCTAAACACCCACATAGCAAGCGCGACTGGTATTTGGAAATCTACACTAAAACATTTTTTTTCGGCTGGCCTAGTCTATCAGGGCCTGATATGATCTCATAATGAAAATACACATGGTGACAACTAACTTGATGTCCCCTCCAAAACCTACCACCAGCTTCATGTAATTTGTGTGTGTTCATACAATACAGTGATAACAAACACCTTTTAATAGGTCTCCTTGTTTTTTTGTTCTGGTAAAGTACTGAGGTCTTTATACTGAAATACTTTGTTTTACTTATTGCTTCATTATTAAGCTTTCCAAAGAAAACTTTGAGTATATGATCATTTGTCAAAAATCAGTAGAACAGGTCACTAACATAGTTGATTGTGACAGCCCTAGTACATTTATATCACTTTGCGGCAAAGAAAGCAAAGACAATGTGCTGGTGAAAGACAGCAGGGTACTTTAATGGGGATGTTCTACAGTATATACGAGTGAATACTGTGTAAGTTAGCGGGTTGTAGAAACTAATACTGTCTGTCTCTACTACTCCCCCCTTGTGTCTGGATTTATTACTACACAGCTCCTATTTGACAAGCCTGAGACAAAAGTAAACAAAAGATAATCTAAAAACAAATCGCCTAACGCGTATTAGCTTGACGTTCTGTATTTGTAGTGTTAATTGTTATGTGTTCACAAAACACATTCTATTGTTTGTTAAATACAATCTTATTGGTTCTTATCTAGTGTTCAAACTGCCTGTTTGTAGAATGCAGGCAAACAGTGAGTGGAAGAGATGCGCGATTTCAGCACACATGCAGACACACCTATTATACTTGTATTTATCATTCTCTGGCACTCTCTTCTTTCCATCAAACGAACACACACAAACCTCTACTCTCTTGCTCTGTTTCTCTGTATCACACACACAAGCCCACTGTTTCAGAGGCTTCTAGAGTGAGATTTTCTGATTAGAAGGTGCAACAGTATAATTATTTGAGCATTTTAAATGGCTCATGTCTACATAAAAGGTATGTGACTTTGGTTCTAGTACAGGACACCGAGATGCAGATTCACACACCCATTTACAGTCCTATATTTGGCCCTAGAATAAAGCTCTGCTCTGATTGGATGGTTCAGAGCAGTGTTTCTCAACCATGGTCCTGAAGGCACATTGCCCCGCACTTTGTGGTGCTTTCCCTGCTCCCATCACACCTGAATAAACTAATCAGCTCATGAACAAGCCCATCTGGAGTTGTAGAGGGTGATTTAAAGCAGGGCTGGGTGCCTCAAGGACCATGGTTGAGAAACACTGGTTAAAATGTCAAAACAGAAACAGGCAGGAAAATAAAATGAACCTTGACATAAACACAAAGTAAATCAAAAATTAACTCACTATGAAACTTACATTTTGCTGCTGGGGTGGGGACACTAGTTAAGGTAGAATTGTGAATCTCTTTCTCTCACTGTGCTGTGCAAACGCTTGATTTCTTCCATGGTTTGAGAAATTGGAGCAGAGTAGTTACTTTTTAAATATTTTTCAGGATCTTCTTAAAGATGTGGGCTGAAATGAACAGCTGAAGTTGGCATCCTGTTTGCCAGAATGTTTGCGACTTTTTTTGTTCCAGCTTTAATGGTGCTGCAGCTACATTCTGGTGCCTGAGCAAGCTGTAACATATAAGGTGGAACTGAACTTTCGATTCCATGGTTTCAACAGCTGATGCATGCGAACAACTTGCATGCAAAGGTTAAGCACACAGTGCACATATGGCTAGTCCTGCATAAAAAGTAGAATCACCCGCTTGTCTCAAAATGTCAAACATACCCCCAATCAGGTTTATTCCTGTCAGCTGATTCCTTTTGGATGAAACTATTTAAGATAAGATAATCCTTTATTGATCCCACAGTGGGGAAATTTGCAATGTTACAGCAGCACAGAGGAAAGAACAGAAATGTCAGGAAATATACAAATAATAAATAACATCTATATACGAAAAGTACAGAAAAATATAAATAAAATACTAAAAATTTAAACCCAAAAGACAGGATTATGCTATGCAGTTTTATTGCACATAGTAGAATAAAAAGAGACTACTGTAGAAATAGACTATTTGTGAAAATAATCTTCTGATGATGAGTGTATTAAAATCACTATATTTTGTATTAATGTTTGGGTTTTTTATTCTAATATTAGTGTTTTATTAGCAAATAAACACAACCCAGATCAATACTTTTTTTTTTTTATAAATACAGCTTTCTTAGGTGGCTAAAACTCGTCAGAGACTGCGGGGGGTGGGGGAAATGGTCGATGTGTTGTTACATGTTTCCACTTGCTGCAGTGTCCACATGCAGGCTAAAAACACACTGACATGCTCCTCATGAGGCACAGTCATTACATATGCATGCTAATGCTTTTAGCTTATAGATCTGCGGGTCCTGGCCTGTTTATAGGCAGCTATAGATTAGATGGTGTGGATATGGAGCCAGCTGTGGTTTCTTGGCTGTGTGATCATTTGCCTCCCTTAGGAAAATCACGCAGGCCCCAGATTCTTATCTCTTTATTTATTTATTTAAACAAGGGTAATCCTACTGAGACACAAAGCCTCATTTTAGGACAGCCCTATTAATAACACACACATTCACAAAGTACATGTATATTAGCCATTCGCTAACAGGACTAGAAGATAAAACACAATGCTGTTTATAATTGTAATGTTATTTGATTACAGGTATAACACAGGTTAATGTAGGTCCTATTATTATTATTATTATTATTATAGTTATTATGAAGCTATGATTAGGACACTTGTAATTAGAAATAAGAGTAGTAGTAGATGATGTTGCAATACCAGTATTAGCACTAGTGTTGTGGGAGGTGTTATTTGTAAAAGTAAGCATTACATACATTAATTACTAGTAATATCACAAGTAATGATCTACAAAATATAAAAATGTGCTTGTAATAAAATGTATAAATTATAATAATATTGTAATACTGCGGCAATTATTACGTTATTATTACAATTTAATAATAGTATAAAAATATTAATTATAAAATAATCTATTATAGGATATTTTGTATTGGCAAGTGGCTTGCTAATCCTAACCCTTAACATTTTTCTGAATGCAAGCTGAAATTATTTTTTAAATAATAATGCTGAACTTTTTCGATTTTGAAAATGATACTGGTGATGGCCACACTCCGACAGGTCCTCCTTTCAGCTCATTGATTCAGTGAGTGGTTGCCATAGTGACAGGCTTACAGTAATTACCTTTTTCTTATTTGGTGGTGGTGGATGGGTGGTGAGAAGGGGTGTTAGAGTGGATTTGTGTTAATTTATTTAATGATGAGTGTTTGAGTGCTGCTGCTTCATAACTTATTCACACTAAGACACTAATGTACATACATGCAGTGCGACAGGCTCCCCTGAGCACGAGCGTGCACGTTTGGGGCGGGTTCATGAAGATTAAATATTCAATTAGTATTCGTGATTATTTCTCATGTGTGCCTTTACGTGCATGTACAGTTTTTCAAATCTTAATGAGTGTTTCCTAATGTGGAATCTCTCCACTCTTTCCCTCTCTCTTCCTCTCGCTCTTAGCTGATGCAGCAGCAGGCGGCCATAATGGCGGCATCTCACGGCGCTTACCTCGCTCCTAGCATGGCATTCCCAGCTACACAGATTCACCAGGTTGGGGCACTTAACATGAACGGCCTACCGCCCACCCCCATGACTCCAGTGTCAGGTCAGTCTGAGCTATTGCCACATCACACCATCACAGTTGCCTAAAGGTGTACCAGTTGCCCAAAGGTGTGAGTACCAGCGGGCCAGAGTACACAAAGTTCAATAACTCTTTACGAGTGCTACCTACTTTGTAGCACTAATTTATGGGGAACTGTACACTAGCATGATGGAGCTACAAGGTAAGGGGTTCTGATGAATCAGAATGCAAGTTACAATAAACAAAGAGCGACAATAAAAGAGCTAATCACTCTGTGTGTGTGTGTGTGTGTGTGTGTGTGTGTGTGTGTGTGTGTGTGTGTGTGTGTGTGTGTGTGTGACCTTCACCACCTCTCAGTGGCATTTCAGAGAAGCTGTTAGTAGGGTTACAGTACCAGTTTTTCCCCTCAGTCCCATACTCTGCCACTCTTTATGTCCTCAACCTTTCCAACTCCAGGCCTAAAATACAGTTATTAACATTATTCACAGTTTACAACAGAAAAACTAACACAAGTGTTGGCAAAGTAAATGCATTTGAAAATGTCAGATGTTCTTTACAGTGTGAAGGTTTCGTGTACATACAGACCTGTAAAAATGTTTGACATAACTTTTAAAATATGGAGTATAGTTTAAGGAGGAACTCTATAGATTGCACAGAGCCCTGACCTCAACCCCACAGAATTGGAACATTGATTGTAGGTCTTGTTAAACATCAGTGTCTGATCACACGTTCAAACTAAACAGACGTTCTTTTGAGTGAGTGGACATAAATTCCTACAGAGACAAAATCTTGTAGAAACCTTTCTAGATAAGTGGAAGGCTTGTAGCCGCAAATCTTGCTCTCTCCTTCTCTCTCTTTGCACCCACCAACCCCTGATTAGCAAACTGAAGATCTACGATTATCCAAGAGTTTCCTCGTGTCTCTCTGGACTGATGGTTCTGTGTCTGAGTAGCTCCTCTAGGCCCACTTGATGTGATTGCAAAAATGAGGTGACAAAGCTAAGGGAATGTTAACTGCTCTGTTTTCCACATTAACAAAGAACTTAAAGCTGAAGATTAAGTCTGAGTCCAGTGCATGGATGGCTAATCAGTGAAGGGTTTGAAAAAGTAGGTCAACTAAAGGTCACTTGTTAAAGGTCTTGAAGGGTTTTCCAACGTGTTTTTGTGTTAAGGCCCATGTTAACCAAATTTTAGGTCGTTGTGCCATTTTTAGGGAGATGCTATGTAACATTCTATCTAAGTTTGTGTGATTTTTTGATGACCTGATTAAATATGAGAAGTGATGCTATTACCCCATTCCAAAGTGAGGCTTTTCTCGACGTGGATCAATTCCATCTTCTCCTTTTTGCAGAGGAGCTGCTGATCAAAGCAATAAAAGCCTTTAATGTGATGGTTTAGCATGTTCAAACCTGTCAGTGCCATTTTTTTAAGCTATCACGCGTCTAGGTAGGAGAAAAGAAAGCTGCCGTTATCGCCTTCTGCAGAACCCCTGGAACGTTTTAATCTTAATGTGAAGCATCACTGTTTCAGTGTTGGTCTAATCAAGATGTCCTAAAAAAAGTCAAAGCTAAATGTAAAAACCTTTGTAAGTTTAAAGCTATGAACAGGACAATCCCGTCACATGTGAGATGTTAATCTAGGGCTGGATGATATAGCCAGAAATCCAGTGTTTTTCCATATCAGTAATAATGCTGAACAGTGCAATGAATCCAACAACAAAAGGCATCTTATTTAGGAAAACAGAATCAAACTGCACAAGATATTTTGAGATGATTTCCTCAAACTCGCCTTTATTGCTCATATTTGTAACCCTGAAAATAGCTATTGAGCTGGTCATTTCCACTGATAATTACTGTTATAGTAAGCTAGACGTCTGTCTATGATCAGGGAAGCTGTGTCATTTTTTACCTGGTCATGACCGAGAATGACTTACTTGCCATTTGATTAACATGCAAAATAACCAACCACAGATCATGGAAACAGCAAAAACACATTTGCAGTAAACCGAATGGTATGATTTAGACACTAAACACAAAATTATATTCTTATTCAAAAAAAACAAACAAATGATGTAATGAACTTTGCAAACCTTTTTCAAACCTGCGGCTGTACCTTGCTCCAAAACACATCCCGTACACAAAGGACAACAGCTTGGAAAAGTCACATATATTTCACATGTGAAGGATGTAAACACCATGTTTACAATTCATTACAAGGTTTTGTTGATTTTTACATGATCACACATTATTTAACATAAGTCACATAACTTTTATACATTTCACACATTAAAAATGTGTGATCACAATCAAAGAACTCACCTTTACACATCTTTTTTTGTACGTATGATCTTGTATACACACGATCACACCTTTTAACAAATGAAATGTGCTAATTCAAGTCTTACCAGATTTTTGCCAGAACAAATGACTAAAGGTATGCACATACAGTCAATGTGTAGCAGAACCTTAAAGCTCCCCTCAATACATGGCAACCAAGTCAAATCATTTAGAGTATGGGTTCTACTCTCTGTGTGAGTAGAACCCATACTCTAAATGAGTCTTTGGTGCAATGTGTAATTCTACTATTCTTGTTTTGAGCAGACGAGTGACTTGATCGTAGATCAGCGTGTCGATATGCATGAAACACATGAGCCCCACAGGCCTGGTGCACAACTACCAGTTCAAGCACCAGCCGAATACAGAAGATCAGCTTTCCCAGCCTGCCATGCTAATCAGTGCCAGAGGCTGGACCATGTTGCAGGTTTCTATTGATCTGTGGAAATCGATAGCATGGAAAAGAGGCAGCCGTCGCATATGCATTTCAGATGGGCAGCTCCGTGTGGAAGTTTAACAAGAAAGATCTATGCTGCTGAACATGCGCTGGAGACTCCGTCTGGGCAGTTAATGATTTGTTTACTTACTAAGCTTTTAATGAAATACACTTCTTCTTTAACTTCCCAAAGTTGATGGCCAGTTAAAAAAAGTGTGCTTAGAGACTGAGTTGGCTTAGTAAAACTTTTCTCTGCAAAATGTTTTTTCTCAGATGTTTGGTCACATATATACGTACAGTCATGCAGTTAAAACTCAATATTAGTCATATTGTTTGTTTTTTAACAAATTATTCTTAGTGTAGGTTAAGAGCATAATTGATTGAGAATTCGCAGTAAAAGTGAAATGTAGTCTAGGTTTACTAACGATGTGGACACCAGCATCTAGAACAGTAGTCACAAACCCTGGTTCAGGAGATCTACCTTAATGCAGAAGGAGTCTAGTTCCAACCACAATCTGCTCCAGCTAATTACCTTCTTCAGAGGTCCTTGAATGGCTGGATCAGATGCATTAGCGTGAGGATCAGTAACATGCATGTTGGAACTCTGTAAGTGCAACTTACTGCACAAAAGCTAACCTAGCAAACATAACTAAGCTAGCAAAAAACATTCACACATTTAAGCATTTACTAACAAAGCACAGTTCTGCAAAACCATGCCAGTGATGATAATGAGCACGTTTGGGTCAGATTTCATATCTAAGAGTACCATTTGGGTTTTAGTGACTCACTAGATGAGTATGTTTCTCAAAGTTGTGCTTTGTCATTTCCATCCATGTCCTTGCATGAAGTATGCCACTCATATTTTCACATGTATATGAGTGTGTAGGTATAGAAGATGTGCAGTGCCCTGTTACTAGTCTAGTACAACCTCAATGAGATCAGTTTTAAAGAGCAGCTGTGTGACTATGACTAAGTCTCTGTGGGACAGCAGTGGTGTGTTAAATTGGAGGGCATCACATCACCCATCACTGAACACGAGTCAGAGTCGGTGATTTAACGTCACCAACACACAAGCACACACACACACACACACACACACACACACACACACACACACAGAGATACCCTGTCTCTTTGACAAACTCTTCTGCCTTTTTTAGCCTCTACCATACTCATTGATTTTTGTTTTTTACTTTGACCGCACACTGAACCTTATAGCTGTGTGAGTGTGCATGTGAGAGAAAAGCACGGGCTCTCCTCCTTGGTGTGTAGAGCAGACAGTGGTAGACATGGCAGCCTAATTTATCACCAGTACTGAGGACATTCACTGCACAAAGTACTGCAAAAGATACAACAGCTCTCCTGGGCCACTGCCTCACACCACACACACACACACACACACCGTAGTAGTAGTTTTATATCACCTTTTAAGCATAACACAGAGAAAATGCACCGTGATGTAACTCCTTGAAACTCCAGGCACATCTGTTAGATGGATCGGACTGAATTGTAATCTGTGGAATGGGCCTGAAACAGCTTTCAGTTTACAAAGGCTGTAGTTAATTACACGAGAACCACTTACTCTAGTTCTATAATTGTGACAAAAAAAAGGCTTAAACTGACATGCGACAGTGGTGTAATTCTACTCATCAACTGCATCTGTCCACTGTAGTGAATTGAATCGAATATGCTATTAACTACATTTCCACGGTCTACTTATGTCTGCACAATCTTCCAGTGTTTTGCACAATTTCAAATTTCATGTTTATGTGTATGTTTCCAACCATGCAAACAACAGCAACCACAGTTTAGTAGTTGTTTAGCAAAAATAGCATGTAGGCTGAAATCTATTTTGTGTCCAATACTGTTGGACACCACTGTCTTTAACGTCCAAAGTGTTCATTGTTAAACTCATTGTGTCTCAACGGATGGACTGCAGTCTCTAACCTAGCGTAGTGGATATATAACACATCTGAAGTGTATATCTAGTGTAAATCCATCAAAGTGGATATTAGCTTATTTCTTTCCATATGTGTATCAATGCACATGGAGATAAATTCACACTCTGATTGGTTGACTAAGGTATAGTGAGAGCTCATGTTGGTGACAGGCCTTCACTCATGACAACATGAGTGCCATTAGGAGGACGAGAGCCAGCCCTTAGAGACACACCCATCTCTCCTTTCTCAGTCTGCACAGCTGCTCTCATGCACTCACACACACAATACGCACACACATGCACTAAAAAAGTAGGTTACAGACACAGTTGTTTCAGACAGAATAATGTGGTGTTGATTAAAGCATTCATCATAAGTTATGCAGAAAATGCTGGTAGTTCACTCATTTGCTTATTCACTCTATCATATACCTCTTTTCTGTGCATTTTATAGTTTTGCATACTCCTTGCTTTCTCCCTCCATCCCTCCCTCTCTCTCGCTTGATTTGTTTTCCTTTGCTCTTTTTTCTCTCTCCCTTGCTTTCTCTCTCTCTCTCACTATCTCTCTTTAATGGAAGCCCATTTCTGCCTTGTATGGATAAATAAATCCTACTTCTTTTTTTGTATTTTTAAATTCTTTATTTTCTCAAAATATTGCCATTGTATTTTTTTTACAATTTTAAAATTTATTTTTTTGGTTTACATTCTTAAAATTATTATTATAACAATTATTTTGACATAGAATTCTTAATCAAAATAAGAAAATAAGCATAAACCATCAGTTTGTCATAAGATGGAATTGCAGTTAGAATTTTGATAGTCATTATTTCTTATTATGATTAAGAATTTTGATATGCTAGGTCAGTATTTTGAGAAAGTACATATTTTTTTCAGGAAAGTATTACTGTTTTCAATATAATAAGTCAGTATTATTTTAAGAAACTAAGTCAATATTTAGTGAAAGTACATCATTATTTAGAGATACTAAATCAGTATTACAACATAAGTCATTATTTTGAGATACCAAGTCAATATTCTGATAAAATAAATTGTGGAAAGTATGTAATTATTTTGCAATGCTAGATCTATTCCAGTCAATAGTTTGAGAAAGTACAGCATTATTCTGAGATGCTAAGTCACTATTTCAAGAAAGTATGTCATTGTTCTGAGATGTTAGGTAAATATAAAAAAGTACACCATTATTTTGAAATACTATGTCAACATACGTTCATGTTCTTTTCTCTCTCGCTCCATCCTTTCCCTCTCCTCTTATTCTGTCCCTCACTGTATTTCTCTCTCACTCTCTGGCTGTCAGTCTCTCTCTCTCAGCATCATACCCCTCACTCAATAGCATGACATTGTGCTTCTGCCTTGAAAATTGCTCCAACATTGCATCATTACAAAGTGCGACAAGAGACAATTGCCCTGTCACCAGCGCCTTAAAAGTGTGTTTCTGTGTCTGTGTGTATGTGGGTGCATGTGAGGCTATATACTTTGCTCTGGGCTATTTAGCCACTGGTATCGCACAGTCTCCTGCCTCTTCTTGGTTTGACTGACAACAAAGACAAGTGGTTCTGATGTGCAGTCCAGCATTAGTCAGTGCAGACTTGTAGTCAAACACATATATAAAAATTCCCACAGTCTGCCAGGTCGGACTGACCACACTGCTGCCCTCTGCATGGCCTTCACCAGGCCCACTCACACTAAGAGTGACCTGTGACTGCTGGTGTAGCTCAGCGAATAACACCAATACCCTCCAGGGACATGTAGGTGATTGGGGTTTGAATCCTGGTCTGGGTGACTATGCTGCGCTACACCAATAAGAGTCCTTGGGCAGGACTCCTAACACTAAACTGCCCTACCTGTATTATGATTAACCTTGTATATTGCTCTGGGCAATGTATACGTTAAGCTTGTCTACTGAAATGAAAGACAATGAAAGACAGCAAAACAAACAGGCATACAAAAACAGAAAAACTTACTTTTGAATAGTATAGCGAATACATAGTAATAGCTCCAGATTTCTGAAGTGGTCTGTAACCTCATTTTCATGGCATTAGGCAAGTTACACTTCTCATTGATTATGCATTCCATTTCGGAAGTGACTTTCAGTTTTCTTCCATTTTCTGACTTTCAGGCCAAAGCACTGCATTTTTTATGTTTTCAGTCATCTAACACACCTGACTTGGCTAATGAAGGTCATATTACCTAAGCGATGAGTTGAATCAGGTGTAATAGAGCAATGAGAAGTACTGAGACTGGGGGTAATTTTCATTCATCTTTGAATATTTCTGCTCAGTTCACTAATTGGGATGTAAGTGAAGTACTTTAGTATGGCCTGATGTAAATGGTTCATTGTAGGAACAATTGTAGGAGCATTTCACAGTAAATGCAATGCACACAACAGTACTTTCCACAGCGCCATGCAGAATATGTGACAAAATGAAAAGCATTGTGACATTGTTGAAAAACAGTTTACATTTATAAAAGGAAATGCAAAATTTTTATGAACTTTTATCCACTTAGATATGTAATCACTGCACAGTGATGCAATTACTTTGCATCATTGCTTTTTTTGTCACTGCATCTGCATTGCATTGAACTTTTTCACTGTTATGATTGCATTTAAGCTAGGCATACAGTGTATAAAGGTACTGTGTGGTAAAAGTGATATAGCTGGACAGCAAAGTAGACTGTGAGTCATTAGTTCAGCATTTCTTTGTTTAAATGGAAAAGCACATTTTGCTTTTCATTTTACTACAGAAAAGTAATGTCATGCATGCATTTCAATTTGTCACATATTCCTTTCAATGACAGTGACCTTTAGACAGCAGACTATATTAAATTAAATCAATTGGAATCCTATTGACTCTCTTGTCCATACAGACCATATATGGAACCTGAGAAGCAAAAGCAGCCCCTGAAGTCCACACAGCAAATTACCTGTTTAATCATAACGGATAAAATATAGAAAGAAAGAAAGACAGAAAGAACTGTTTTGGTACATACACCCACACAAAAAAGGAAAGGATGTACAAGGAAACGGTCATATGTAGGCATCTCATCCTGTTACTTATGTATTAGACAAGAATGCTGCAGCAGTCTAAGGTCAGCTTTTGTCTCTGCAGGACTGAGTTCTCCACCAGCTAGTCTGGCATCTTCGGCCGTGCCCAGCATAGTGACCCCCATCGTTAACGGCTTCACAGGAATCGCCCCCCAGCCCAACGGACACCCGGTGGAAGCTGTGTATACCAATGGCCTGCCACCATACTCGACCCAGAGCCCCACTGCAGCAGACACACTGCAGCAGGCTTTCACTGGAGTTCAGCAATACACAGGTATAAACACATACATCCACAGATACATCAGAGATGTATGCTAATATCTGCTTGATTGAATTGAATGTCAGAGCCTTAAGGTGTGTGTCTTGATTAAAATGTTAGGTTGCAAGTGTCTCTGTAATGCCGCCTGATAGAAAATTATCTTTTTTTGTCTATTCATAAAAGCTGACTGAAAATTATAGCTATCATGGTGGCTCTGAACAACCTGCCATCTGCTATCAGTTGATATTTGATTAATGTGTTTCAAGTTGCATTGTGGTACTGTCAATCCTCCATTAGAATATAAAGGTCAGCTAGCTTTTTGTCATTCTGTTTCTCCTCCCTCTGTTCCCTTCATCACAATTGTGTCTATGTATGTATGTGTGTTTGTGTTCATGTAGCCATTTACCCCACCACCACACTGACCCCTATAGGCCAGACACTGCCACAGCCGGCTCAGGTGATTCAGCAGCAACAGCAACAGCAGCGAGAAGGTGAGCATGTTTTAAGGCAGGTGGTAAAGCAATGCTTTGGCACAACATACAACTTTCCTCTTACTTTAAATGTAGCAAAGACAGGTTTGGTGTCTGCCATATTCCAGTAGAACTACAAAGCTAATTCAACTAACTAGTAAAGAAAGCTAATAGCTGCTGTGTTAGCAAAATCCATACATCACTGCTTCTCAAATGATGGCAGGTTCACATAGATTTATGCATGTTCTTTTAAACCTCATCCAAAAACAGTTATCTAAAAATGGACAAAAGCACTGATTAAATAAATGCTTTATGGCTGGCTCAACTACTATTTTTGTGTCAGAAGTTACAATTCTGATCATGCAGTTTTTAAATTATAAAAACTACTACAAAGCTAAAGAGTAAACATCAAACATGTCATTGCTGATAAAATGCATCAGAAATTAGAGAAAAGCTAAATTCTTCATGGTGATTTTTTTAAGATTATGAATTTTATGGATAATTCCTTTTTTAATTTTACTACCACATTGGATGTTGGTTGATTTTTATTTGCTGTTTTTTTTTGTCACATTTCCTGCACTTTCTATTCTAAGAATATATAAAGAATAAAAAAAAAAGATACTTTGTACATGGCATCTTACTAGCACAAGTAATCCACAATTATGCATAATTTTGGCACAGGTGTAGCAACAGCATTCAAACACAACAAGAGTGCACTTGCCTTCCACACGTTATTTGCACCATAAAATTACAACACGTCAGTCAGACTAATGTGAATAGATGTTTGATGGTTTTTATGCTTATGCTGTTTCAGGTCCAGAAGGCTGTAACCTGTTCATCTATCACCTGCCGCAGGAGTTTGGTGATAATGAGCTTATGCAGATGTTTCTGCCTTTCGGCTCTGTCATCTCCTCCAAAGTGTTTATGGACCGAGCCACCAACCAGAGCAAGTGCTTTGGTGAGAACAACACACACAGACAATATTTATTAAGTATATAAAGTATAAACTACACACCTCCCATATTTGAGTAAATTATTTTCTCTTAAAAATGCATCTGTTAGATAGTCTAGGAAATGGAGTTCACATTGATTATGTTGTTTTGGGCAATGCATTCCTACAACAAAACAGCCACATAGCTTACAGCAATGAGCTATGTGCATGCATCTCTGGATAAAGGCAGGGCTGAACAGTGATTACTAGACCCTAGGGTTGCCACCCGTCCTGTAAAATATGGAATCGTCCTTTATTTGGCAATTAAATGTTGTATCCCGTATTAAACCAATACAGGATGCGATTTGTTCCGCATTTCCGTAATTGTCCGATGTACACGTCTGTCACATACACATGAATGATTTGTGATCTTTCTCTCCACAACACTTTCTGGGCACTTAAGGAGATGCTTCTTACTGACTTTATACAAGAATGTTTTTTTTTTTTTCTTACCTGAGGAATGACAAGAAGCAAACGAGAGGTTATCAGAGTTAACATTTTCATTGTCAGCTAGGTTAACTAGCCTGCTAATCGTAACAGCTGTGCAAACTCTTCCCTCTTGACAGCAGCCATTCTGTCACCTACACGTTTAGCCCTTTTGGTTTTTCTTCATTACGCATTTACAAGGACTAGTGCAGTGATATGTCTCCCTTCCAGCTTTCTGAGAAAGACATTTTAAACAATGACAGTGACACCTAGAAAAATTGTACAAATGCAATAAAAAATGCTACTAAATATTTACATGCAGATAGATGTAACATCACAAGTAAGTATATATTGATAAACATAAAGACAGAAGATCAAGCAATGCTGCCTGTTATATTAGGCTAACTAGATGAGTATGTTGCTTGCAGATTTGTTTTTGGATTGCTGCCAACCTGCACTAGTTTCACTGCTTTACTCGGCAAAGTCACCCTATAAGACAATAAATATGACATGTTTATGTGACACCTCTAATAAAGAGCGTGTTCATTTTTTACAACTGACTGAAACTTGGCAGACTACCATGGCAATCCAAACCAACATTTTTTTAAAGAAATAAGAGTATTGCACAATACCTGCAGTGTTAAAGTTAAAAAGATCTTTAAAAAAGACAATTTTCCATTAGGCCTTTTTCTGGAAACGCTGCACAGATGTCATCACATTCTTTTAAAAACAAATCTGGTCAAACCACACTATCCTTGTTCAACCTGTATGTCTGTATGTGTTGCTCCACAGGCTTTGTAAGCTTTGATAACCCTGCCAGTGCCCAGGCAGCCATCCAGGCCATGAATGGCTTCCAGATCGGCATGAAGCGCTTGAAAGTACAGCTGAAACGGCCGAAAGATGCCAGCCGCCCCTACTGACCCTCACCTAGAATATATACAGGCATACAGCCAACAGCACAGGTTGGGCCACTGCTGACCAAAACTGAAATGTTCTGTGTAATCATTTTTCAGGATGTTCTGAATCTCCAAATGTGGAGAATGTGGCCATGAAGGTCACACAATTGAAGGATTCTTAATGTGACTCCTTACGATGTGGTTATAGTTGTACTCCACAAGCAAGACAAATGCGGACAGATTCAGAGATATACTTATGTAATCTTTTCTCCTGCTGCTAAAGAATTTTCCTTATTTTATACCAGTACACCTGATCCATCCAAACACTAGACTACATTGTATTACCCCTTTTGAATACAGACTTTAATGTGTTCCTTTTGCTGAATCTGTTTAGTAAAGCTTTGATAGTAGAATGGAGTGGCTGTGCATAAGCCTTAAGTTTGCAAGGCCAGTACCAAGTGTTGAATTAAGGGATATAAAGCCATCCAGTATTGGGCTGTGGAGCAGTGGAACTGTCACACATGGCCTCAAACTTAACCTTGTAGCAAACATTTGTTGTCAAAGTACAATATAGAAACGCTCAAAAATTAGCACTCATAAGAAATCCAATTAGTTCGCTTTGTACTTTTTCTGTTATAGATGGTTCTTTATGGGTTATTAAGTAAATACACTGGGTCTTTGGTACCTGGTAAAATGATTCTTCAGATCGATGGAGAATGTGTTGATGATGTGTTGTCTATATGTAGATTTTTTAAAAATGGTTTTGAATTCCTGACATTATAAGAAAAGAAGAACCACATTTGGTGCTATATAGAACCATTTTCATAAAAAGTTCTATACATAGCACAATGTCTATCTATCTTAACCATTTTACTAGGTGAAGAACCATAAAGCATGCACATGGTTTGAGTGTTTAGTGTTCTATATGAAACAAATGTCTTTACTAAAATCCTTTGGTTTAGGAGTATAGGTTTTCAGTTCCAGGAGCCTTCCAGAATGTTCCAACAGGTTATTTGATTTACTGAATCATTACTATCAATACAGTTTGACTAGTATGTATGATAGTTAAGTGACTGACACACATCTGGCTGTCAGGCGTAGGCGTAGGCAGTGTGCCTTAAAGAGTTTGTGTGAGTCTCCAAGTCCAACATCTCCTCTCCTTCTTTTACAGGTTTTAAACACTCTTGCAGTCTTGACATCTTGACAGATGGAAAACTTTTCTCACAAAGAGACCAACATGAAATAAAAAAAAACAAGTACAAAGAAGAAAAAGAAACAAATACAGTGGAAAAATAAGTACATGGAGTTTTTTTGTTCGTTTTTTGGAAAAGAGGAAAAAACATATCAGATTTACCTTTGCGTGCATCACCACGGCGATGAAAGTTTGGGAGAACAGGGAACAACCATAACAAGAGGAGTGAAGCCAGCAGCAAAGAAGCCAAACAGGACAAAAAACTTTATGGGGGAAAAAAAAAAAAAACATACCTATGGAACATGGTGGGACAGTGCGACTTTTGTGGTGACTTGGATTTCTTCCCAAAAGCAGGGGACAGACATTACAGTGGCGACAGATAGATCTTTGTACAGAAGCTTCAAAGGTAAAAAAAAGTGAGGCTTTTACTTCTATGGACTTATGAGGGTTAAATGTGAAGATCCAAGAAAAAAAACTAAAGCATTTTCGTCACTTGGACAGACATAACAACTCTCCTCTCTCTCTTTCTCTCTCTCTATTCTCCTTTCTTCTGCAGAGCTCTTGTATATGGCTCATTAGAAGTTCCACAGAAGCAGTATCATTACAGTTCTTTCTCTATCTCCCTTTCTTCTCCCTCTCTCACCCACGGCCCCTTTGGGGACCAAAGGACCAAATCTTTTTAATCTCTATCTACAGTAACATTCAATATTATCATTGATTATATTACAATACAGGCTACTGCATAAAAAAATATTACAATTAAGAATTAGACAGAATACTTCAGGGTGTAAAGTGTATGTACAAATGGGGGGCTGGGGGGTTTGTTTTCTTAAAAAAACTTTGTGAATACAGTAGTTTCCAGGTTATGTGAGCAAAGCTGCAAAGGTAATGGCTAAGGTTGAAAGGTAATGGTTAGTAAAGTACTGTAGCCTAGGCTATTGCTAGAAACTGATTTGAGATAAGATTGTTATGGGCACATTCTGATTTCTCATTTACAGCCACACCTCGCTGTAGTAGAACAATCTACATATAAATCCAATCAGGGTACTATTACCTAAAGTAACTTATAAAACAGCTGTCTATCTAGGCCTTTTTTTCTTTCTTTAAAGAAATGTTCACACTATATACACTTTCAAAGCTTTACTGAGTCAGGAGAAAAAAAAACTTTTTAGGGTTGAACCATGTAATGTCTTCGCGCATTATCGCCACATCCATGGACTAACAAAAATATTATAACAAGTAAATAAGTAATGACTAAGTAAATATATTTAACTGCATGTTGCCGGTGATTACAGATTTCCACCACAGAGGTCTTACATAGTGCAGCTTTAAAGCAAATACATAAATTAGTCCAAACTGGAATAAGCAATCATTAAGCACTTTGTCTAAAAATGTAAACAGACATCACCCCATACCTATGTGACCCATAAGTGCAGTTTATTATTGTACTGAATATTTTTATTAATTTAATAGGCTAAAACATTCAATCACAGAAAACTCAAGCACCGGGAACAGCTTGGGAACGCCCACACCTGCAAAAATTGTGAGGTGTTATCTTGAGAGTGAGGCTAAACTCTGGTCAATGTGTTCAAGGTGACATGAACTGTCACAATTTAAACAAGGCATTGTAGTGGGCACCAGACAGATAGAACATTCAATTTCCAAAGCTGTGTGGGCATTCCTTGATACAGAGTCTCCATTGTGTATTGGGAATACATCATAGAAGGCATCACCACCCACAGTAGACAGTGCAGTGCCATGCATGGGTGCTTAATAATCATGATCAGCAGTGTCTGGCTATCATTATCCATGTTGAATAGACCCTGGCAGAAATCACATCCACATTTAATGCAGGAGCCACTATCCCACAAGTCAAGGCAAAATTCTTTAGCTTTCATGAGATATGGGAGGAAAAGACAAACCAGACTGCCTCTGTTAACACATCAACACCAGACCAGCCTCAACTGGTGTCGTGAGGTTGCTCTAGAGATCCAGCAACATGTGGTGTAATCCGATCATCTGTGGTACCCATTGTTTCTGACTGATGTTAGAGTTTGTGTGTGGCCATAGGGTTACAAGTAGTCACCAAGTTTAGCTGCTTGGTGACTATTTGCAACCCTTAACTTCAGGAACAGAAACATTTTTTTGAAAACCTTCACAGTGCTCAAATAATTGTTGTTCATGTGTTGTTCAAAGTTTGGCATATATAGTTGTTGATAAAACAACTAATCACATCAGGTAACAAATCACTGTCATATGAAAAACTTATGCCTCCAAAATAGTAACTTTGTAAGAGAAGAAAGAAATCTATTATTGTTACTTACAGGAATGGTTCGGGGAAAATAAAACAATCTGCACAATATTCCATTTAAGACAACAGTCCTAGCCAGTCAGCCAAGACTTTGGTGTCTAAATATTGCTTGTTTTAATTAGGTGCTGGAGCTATATCGCTAACCTTGCTAAAAAACAAACAAACAGGTTTAGACAATGTGTTGCCAAATTCAGACTCCTTTGACTCTCCTTCGTTTTCACACACGTCACACATACATATGGATGCTAGATCACATTTATGGCTATCAATCATAATTAGTTATTTATAAAAAAAGAAAGAACAGAAATTCCATAATTCATTGCACTTAATCCATAGCATCTATATGTACATGTTGTTCATTTTTACTGTTCACAGTATGTCATTCTGTGTCCTAAGCCTAACTTACAAGTACGCACGTCCTTAATGAAGACGTAGATGTGGTTGGAGTGGGTTGAGAAAAGGTTTGGGGATGTACTTATAATAAGATTTGGGTTACTGATGACTAGTCACCAACATGGGTCTCTAGACCTTAACTAAAGGAGCAGACTTGCACACCAGACGTCTTGGCTGATAGACTTTATCCAGGCTAAGTGGAAAACTGGGTACATTTAGCTAATTATACCTTTCAATAAATGTGAAAATTTATATTTAAACATTTCTATTATTCCATTGGACATGAATGTCCACACAATGAAAAAGACCGTTTTTAAATTACATAAAGTTATTTTTTTAAAGTACTGTTCGAAAAGTTCTTATGACAGCAAAAAAGTTCTAAATCATAGAACAACAGACAGGAGAAGAAAATTCAAACCGTGTTTCAGTCTAAATAGTACAAAGTCAAAGAAAATAGCTTGCACAATAAAACCTTTGTTCAAAAAATCTGTTCACAGTGATGATGAAATCCCCTTTAGATTGCAATAGTTTGTGGCTTACAACAGGCCCACTTAATGTAACAGTTGTTGTGCCAAAATAAGCATCAGGTCGCAAAGTCGGCTTCACTTCACTGTAAACTGGAGGCATTGGGTAGTAGCCTTGTAAATGTTTAAGGGACTTTTATAAATATTTTTTTTTATCTTGCATGTAGAAACTCTTGTAAGTTGATTTACGTCTGTTTTTTGAAATAATGTGCAATCTTGGATTTCTGAATATAGACAACTGGTTCACAAAACATACATCGACGGTGAGGATATTTTATAGCAAGGTTGTCCATGGAATTACAGAGAACAAGATTATTCACTACAGTAGATATAGGGTGAGGTGTGGCTGCCGCTATATACTTCCTCCATTGTGCTTTGCTCAATGATGGTATTTTAATAACACATTCCTTATTAAATATTAAGGCATGTTTTCATTTTAGGCCATGAAAAAACCATATCAGTATTCAGCTTTTTATACTATGTAGTTCACTTTAGGCTAAAAAGGGTTATTTACGCCTGGGTTCAAGCTCAGATCTCACAGCCCTCACAACAAGGATTTGCTCACTGCCCTTCTGATATCTGTTATTTCTTGCTGGAAATAGTGACTAGGGACCAAAATGCACAGAAAAAGTACAACTGTTACGAAAGGTCATCCCACTACTAAACCCTGACCTCTTTTGTTTGCAACATTTGTACAAGCCTGCTCAGTTGCATTGATTGCCTTGGTATAATAACAAAACCATAAGACCACATTAGACCCCTACAGCCTGGTCACACCATTAGGCCACAGATATAATCTCGGGGGGCAGTACAGTCCACACTGCTCCGATGCTTGGACCCCGCTTACTGTAATTAAATAGAGGATGAAAGGTGGCGACTTAAATGGATCTCATTAGAGTTCAGTCACTGTGCTTTTTCTCCAGCTTACATTTAGTCGATGTTCAGTAGACTCTTGCAGCGGAGAATGCTTAGTTAGCATTTGCCCTGTACAGTATATACTGCCATTGGCCGCTAGGATACTGTGCAGAAAGATTATTTTGAAACTATAAAAGTTTTGCCGTTTGCTGTCCTAGGATACATATAACTACTTGTGCCAACTAAACAGTGATATCAGTCTTGTGCTACTAATACCTGCTACTTTACAGCCACCAAATTATGGAGATATAAACTGTCGCTGTCGTAAGAAAATCTCATATCTTATTATAGTAAAAAGACAACGTTTTTACCTTCATCTACATCTGTTAATGTCATTTTAACAAATTATTTTGGGCCATTTCCATTGGTCCAGCGGCATAAAATATACACACATTAGCAGCCGGTGTTCAAATGGGGTAAAAAATACATGGAAGTATAAGATTTTCTTACAAGAGCCACACAATGCAGTAGAAAGACTGCATTATGTTTTATGTCCCAGCACATTCCAGTCATATGGTGGTAGAAAGTGTTTCAAAAGCAGTAGCTGAGGAAAATATGGGCACCTACAGCTTTAGATAAGCTTGCTAGTTTTTTGGAAAAAGAGGGCAGGCGGGCACAGCTCATTTCGGATACCGCCGTCTCCCACCCGGGGCACTGCGAGCATACTCGAGGGCTCGGAATAAGTACGCCCATTATCTCGGCAAGCGCCATTATCGTTCTGGAACAAAATGCAGCCAGATGATGTAAAAATGATGCAAGAGCCGTGCAACACAACATTCCGGGCCTTGTGGCAGCGCCAGTTAGTTTGTGGCAGTGGGAGATGTATTATATGCTGTTGGCCAGATAAACAAACTCACTGTACAAATATAACACAAATATTACTTTATTTATACTTCTATTTATTGCCAAAAATTTAACTTTTTTTCTTCTTTCATAGCTTGCCCTGCCTATAGTTAACTAACACTCTGTGCATGCTATTTGCTAGACACGTAGAGAGACCTTTTGTAGTAAAAGGAAAAGAAAACTTAAAAATGCATTGTTGCACTGTTTTTTTCCCTTTCTGTTTGTTTCTTTGTTTGTATGTTTTCAACCAATACCTCCAAGGGTCAAGGATAAAAAGGTAACACGGTGTAAGCACAGCTCAAGAAAAAAGTGCAGTGAAGTACAAGTGACGATTCTAACTAGCATTGTCTTATATGGTTTTAAAGGGAAGACTCATCCACATGGAAAAATTAGAGCAGCTAAGTCGAGTTAAGGAAGTTGGTTTTCCTAAACCATTTGAGAAAACTCAAAATTTAAGATAAGTGGGTTATACACTAGGAAGTCATGTCAATATAGGACTGCACAGAACATCTACGCTGACAAAAAAACTGTGCTTTCAAAACCACTGCAGTTTCAGACACAACTGACACCCGCCATACGTGCTGTCAGTGCCTGAGTCGTCACAGGACTAGACAAGAACACGGAAAACCCACTGTATTTGCTACACAGTGCATGATGGATGTGGGAAATATCGGGAGTATGGTTTTATTTACTGTGCTTTTCTATATGCTGTTACTACCTGAATTAAGCCATGTTAGCTTCAATCTCTTTTTCCTCTTCTTCCCTTATGCCACTATCCTCTGCTGAAGCAAGCTGCATTACAATATCAAAAAACATAAGAACCTCAATCTTTCTATTCAACTTGTATTGTCATTTTTAGGAAAACAAATGTTATTTTACTGCCAGAATTTTAGCCTCGTTCATGACTTTTAACTGCTCCAGTCAATGTTCAGAATGTGGTTGTACAGAAGAGAGCTGGGGGCGGGGGGGTGAACTAGAAACGTAGGATGTTATAGACTTAATATACTGATATGATATTGCAATGAATGATTTAGACTCTTATGGTGTTATTATAATGAATGCAGTTGGTTGAACATGAAGTATGAAATCAGTATACTGTACGTTTGGGGGGGCGGGGTTACTATTGTTAGCACAGGAATCTTTTTTCAGGTACCGTGGGTGGGTTGGAGCTTGGGGAGGGCTAAAGGCTCCGCTTCCTTTCTGCCTGATAACGGCTGATTCAAATTGCAAGTTATTCCTTCAGTCAACATCTTACTTATTACAAGCCAGAGACCACCGCTTTACCTTGGTCAGCCTGTCAGGGCAGAACATGTGAGGGAGGGTTGGAAAACAAATATGGAGCAGGGTGGTTGGGTTTTTGCTGTCAAAGATTGTGTTATAACTTCGGGTTTCCTAGCACAAATGTAAAAGACAGATGTAAACTGAATATTGAATCTTATGAAAATATGTTAATGAAATGCTTTGGAGGGAAGCGTGGGACATTCATATGAAACAGATTTTAGACTCTTCAGCCCTGCTGTTGCCTGGACAACAACAGACACAGCCAGACATCAGTAGGACTGAGATTAGCAGAGGAGCGGGGTCAGGCAAATCACCCCGTCCCTGATAAAGTTTCTGGACAGAAAAAAGAGCAAACTGACTTTGTCCCGTTCCTCTCTCCCTCTTGAACTTGCTGCTTTGACAATTAAATGTGTAAAAGGTTTTATTGTTTTCTATTTATTTCTGATAAATTATTGGAAGGGATTTCTTTCAGTTTTGGTTTATTTATATATTTATTTATGAATACAAACTTTTTTGTTTCCTTTTTTTCGTTTCTGACATTAATATGTATGTATAAATAAGGCTTAATGGGGCTTTTTCTCTCTTTCTCCTTTTTTCAATTTTACAATAAAAAAACTTTAAATGAACTCCAAAATGCTGTTTCTCGTTTATTTTTGTAATGTGAACATTACAGGTATAGTCTTTTGATCAAAAAAAGTGTGTGGTGTCCTCTCATGCACTGGTTCCGTGCTGCAGGTCATTTGGTATCAGCCAAACAGTAAGCACAGTGAGTTTGTAGCCTACCTATACAGCTTAATGTACAGTCAGGAAGTATTCAAAGTATTTGGACAATGGCCATTTTTGTAATTTTCCTCCCTCCCTCCACTTCCAAAAGTAATTGGAAAAAGTACCATAACTGTCAGTAAAAGGATTAATTTTAATACAGCTGCAGTCGATGTCTGAGGTCTATACCTCATAAGATAATGTGTACTGGAAGGAGTCGATCAGTTTTTCAGCACTAGACTGAATCTGAGTAATAAGTATTTTTCTATACGCTTTAGAATTTATCCTTCTTCTTCCACATCATCAATAAACACTACTGGCTGTCATATATGCTTTTGTCATTACACTACCTCTTGTTGATGATGTGTTATGTTTTGGATCATAAGTTATTTCTTTTCTTCATACCCTTCTCAGTATTCTGGTGCAAGTTCATTTTGATTTCATATGTCCACAAAGTCTACAAATAGGCAGGCCTTACTTGACTAGATGTTGTAATGGGGTTTTTCCTCAACACGGAAAATACTCTTCAATCATCCAAAATCATGCAAATTGAGAGTTCCTATATACAGCCACACTTGCAATAATCTCCGGATCTTTTATCGCCTTAATTTATCATAAAATAACAAGAGAGAGGACACACCTTGCCGCCAACTGTCCCATTGCTTTTAAGCTTGTGAAAATGGAGGGACTATGTTAAAAAATACAATACGTTTGTTAAACCCCTTGACTTCAGTGACATCTTTATCGCTTTATTTTCAAAATTCTCTGTGACTATAATTATTATGATACTATAATAATATAATAGTTCTAATATTTATTTACTTAAACCTAATTTCCTTTAACATGTTCCCTTTTTATGACATTTTGAATGCATCAGCTATTGTCACTTCTGTGTATGGTCTTATGAGCTTGTAGTTGCTACTGATTGCTGTAAGCTGCTAGCATAAGTGATAAAAAAAAAAAGAAATATTGTTATAAAAATATCAAAGGGACCCTTTTTTTATAGTTTAGTTTAAACTCCTTAAAATGCAAAGCAATATTTAGACCTATCCTAAGCAACCTCTCTATAAGTCAAAACTTTTCCAAGATATGAAATTAAAAGTTCTCCATATTTATTTTCCACTTGGCCATGGGCCGATCAGAAGCTGTTGACCCTTGCGCTTGTGAAATAAATTGGACCAATTATGATGAAGCGCTCTGCTTGGTCGATGAAAGAAGCTGTCAGTTCATCTTTATTAAGACCAGCTAATGGGAATCAATCTCTTCTCACCCTTCTCCTCAGTCTCTTCATCAATGTTCTCCCGGGCACAGCCTACCACTCCATGGCCAGATTATGAATTAGGGTAATATCACCTATCTCCTGCAAGTGAAGAAATCACCAAATTATTTTATCTCCAAGATTTATGCTTGAGGTGATTAATGCACAACCATTATTTCCAGGGGGCAAAAGTAACATTAAAAGTCTGAGGGAGAGGTCTATGAAACAAGACAGAATGAGAAAAACTGAGATTTGCGGTGCAACAACATGAAGGACAAACAGTCTTTGGTGAATGCATCTTGGTAAAATATTACTGAAAACATTGTTATAGCTCTATGAACTTTCTTTGAAACTCAGCAAGAGCACAGGCAACTAATAACAGCTTTAAATAAGGCAAGTGATGGCATCACTTCATCCCACACAAAATCTTTAAAACTATGGTTCAACTAAAATTCTGTACAGAGGTTTTCCCCAAATACAGCTAATCAGTCAAGACTGGGGCTACATCCGAAATGGTGTACTTCCATACCATACAGAACGCGAAAGCAGTATGCAAAAATAGTTAGTATGTCTAAATACGTAGTGTTCATAAAACAGTACACGAATGAATAGGGTTTGCCGTTGACATGACATCAGAGGAGATCCGGGTCAAAGGACACAGCTAAGGTGACGGATGTAGCGCGTCCAAGGACGTGTGCATACTGCTCACTCGCATACTAACAGTACATACTTATTTAACGGCTGAGCAGTGCGTACTAGATCGAATTCAGTACGTGCCAATCCAGACACAGCCATAGTTTATAAGATTTGCTTCTTTGGTTTGGCATTGGACTGGATTAGCTACAACAAGCCAGCCAACAAGTTATGGAAACTTACCGTTCCCTATTATGTAACTTGCAGGGTCTCAAAAGTCACAAAGAATAGAGGTTTAGACAGCAATGAGACATTTACCACCAAAGATTCAGTGTTCATATTAGCCCAACTTATATTTTTATGAAATATTTTAACACTAATAAGAGACTTACGACTACTGGACTCCAGTAGCCAGACCCTAAACACAACCTTTGGCTAGCAGCAGTTCAGGAGAGACAGATATAGCTGCTAGTAACATATGTCATGTACGGATATATATGGATGGCTGAAAAAGTGACACAGCTCAAAACAATATTCACTGTTTGTAGATAGTGTGAACTGTTTTATCATGCTGTTTGCATGATGTTAAACTAGTGGCTATAAACTTATCGTTACCTAAATTTCCCTCATTACTCCAGGGCAAAAATAAGAGTAAAGCTTTGGACAAACTCAAGTGAGGGTAAAGAAAAAAGAAAATTGTGCCAAGTAGATTTTTAGCTGAACCATTGCTTTAAGCATATGGTTTGGTGTTAAATGAAGCCTTAACTAATAGCTTTAACTAATATTTGTAAATATTCTAAAAAGGACAGTGTTTGTATCATTCAGAGACCCGTAGGTCTCTGAGCAAGGGACGACTTAAGTGCTCATTTCCACGTCAGTGGGTTTTGCTGAGTTGGCAAACCAAACTGCTGACATGTGGCAGTAAAGCACTCTGTCTTGATCAGATTTTAATCAACAAAAAATCTTCAATGTAGACGGCTATGCACCACCCCAGTCCAGTTAGTGAATGTGTGCATGCATTCTCCATTCATCATACAAACACATCTATTAAATAAGAGTTAATTCAATCAAGCAGAGAGAGTTTCCTATCAATTAGAAAAGCAATTGGGTGTGTTTGATGCAAATGCTGCTGGCTGGCATTCTCTGTGCTAAACCAGTAGGTTGGAGTGGGTAATGGGACTTACCTTGTTAGCCACAACTACAGTCATGCTGAATTTTAAAAAGATGAAGGCTTTAGTTCAAGCAGTAAAAAAGTGCTGACTGGCAGTAATTGTTTACTGAGCCAAGATGAGTCAAGCAGTTACACATAAAGAAACAAGAGGGCTGATATACGTTTGGTGGTGTATCAAAACATAGTCCTGCTTTATCTAACTTAATTACAATCATTAAAATGACCCCAAGGAATAAAACCAAGCTGCTAGGAAGCACCGGTTCAAATTATGATACTGCACACTGTCAGAAAAGAAGGTTATGTTTATTTATTTGTGTACCTTCATTGAGTTTAAAAGGTACACTTTATCCATTTAAGCCGTTCACAGGTTATGTTTTACCTGCTCGTAAAAATAAACAAGAAAATAAGGCTCACTCATTTGTTTAAACACCAACATCTTAGCACTAGAAGTGAGTGTTATGCAAAGACATTTTACAAAGACATAGTCTAGAACTGATTTCGGAACGGATTCTGATCAGAAAAGCTCAATGATTGCTGGCAAAAGACAAAGCCACAGAAATCAGCAATACTGCAACAGAAATGATCAGCAAAAAAAGATTTGGCTAAGTGATGAACAAACTAGGACAACAAATAAAAAAACTACTCAATGGCTGTCAGATTGCAAGAGGTAGGTTTATATACAAAAATAAAAGAAAATAACGCAAGTCCCAAATTAATGCCAGAAGTTCCTACTATAGTTTAAAGCAAGTCTCAGGTCAAGTCATTTACAATTATAATGTTCAATTCCAGTTTCCACATTTAATCAGTTAAAAGACAGTGGCCATAAGGAGCTGAATTTTATTTTCAACTTTAACAAATACTATTTACTTGGCCTTTTAATTAATCTGTCGAAGGTGATTAAGGTTTGCTCTTAATTGTTAAAGTAAGTGGTGAAATCCAAAGCTCTCTGGCCCTCCAAAAATGGTTGTAGATGCATGAGTTTGGAAGATTGTGGTGATCGGGTCACTCATGTTTGATGTTTGCATATCACTGTTCTCTTTTATTTTTAACCACAACATAGGTACTGAATCCAAACTACGCTATTCCTGGCATAGCCACCTTTATTATACAAGCTTCTTCATTCGTTGATCAGGTGCTGGTCTCCTGCTTTGTAGTAGGATGCCAGGTTTGCGCGCATTGCAACAGAAATTACCCAAATAAGTTTTAACAAAAGATTATCAAAACCTAAAAATGATTTATTATATATATATAAAATAAATGCAAGTCATTATGAGTCATCTGCCTCAGGTCTAAGCCAGGTCTCAAGTCATTAACACTAAGTCAAATTCAATTTGAGTCTATAATTCTTGTTAGTCAAGCAAGCTTTAAGTTTGTGAGCTGATGTTCAGCTCTGCAAATTATCATATAATTAGCCTCATACCACATATAAATTCTAAAATCTAAAATCATGCACAGACTAGAGCCTTATATTAAAAGAATACTAACTCACAGACATGTAAGCAGGAGGGAAGGCAGAGAAACAAGAGATATCAGTTTTGATGTGTGCTTGCTAAACTCAGCATGCACAAAACCTCAAACCTAAACTTCTACACCAGCTTGTGCACTCAGGGACCAAAAGCATTTAGTATTATTTATGTGTTTATTCAGATGACAGCAAATTCACTGAAACACATTTACAACTGATGATACCTTTCCCACCAAATGTGTTTATCCAGATGGCGAAAAATGCATTATTTTATTCACCTTTGTTTGGTTTTCATGATCAGGAGGGTAAAAATTAGGGATGCACCGAAATTAGCGGAAAAAACACATTCAGTGTTCGGACAAACATGTGAAAAGACAGAATAATTTACACTAAACAGTGGTGTTTAAAATGATGCTGTTACCTTTTTCTAGTTCCCATATGTCGAAGGGAACCAGAGCGGAACTTTTACTTGGCTCCAGGGCTAAAGCCATCTGCTCCAGGCTAATACCCACTTTAACGTTTTATTTATCCACTGTAAGTCACACCAGAGCATGCTGGTGTTTCCCAGCTTTTGTTCAGTATGTATTCGAGCCAAACGGAACTCCAGAACTGAACCAAGCTGTTACAGTGAGTTGGACAGACAGCAGCTCCTCAGCACGAGCACTTACTCTCACACTCCTTTTCTCTCTCGCGCTCTGACCTGGCATGTGTGTTCCTCCTTAAAGACACACAAACCCCAAAAAGCGACCAACGTGGAGTAAGAAGCTCTCTGTGAATGCAGCAGACATGTCGGCTGGGATGTGTTTTTTGCTAATATATTTATGTCATATTGTGCTTTGTTTGGATGTGTCTGCTGGGATAAAATGTGTGAGGTTAAAAATGTTCAGCGTTGAATAGATATACTTAAACTGCATTTTTTTCCTCTTTGAAAACCAAGACAGAAACAAACACATAGCCTATTTAATTTATGCAATGGTGAAAAAATTGGCAAAATTAATGAAAGAAATTAAATGAGTGAAAAACATGTTCAGTATACGTTCTTTGGGCAAATGTTTAATTTTGTTCGGGTTAAGCCAAAAATTTTATTTATTTTATGTGCAAGCTCTTTTAAAGCTGCAGCTGCTGGAAGTGATGGTGTAACTCCCAGCACCCCTTTTAATTTTCCAAAATGGAAAAGAAATCGAGTTTGTACAACAAAATAAACTGTTGTGCCTTTTTTTGTGTTTGCTCAGCTTATGTAAATATATTGTTACATATAAACAATGCAATACATATTTAGTTTACCAAACAAAAGCATGTTGGTTGTAGTAAGAAAGGGAACTAGTAAAACTAGTTATATAATAATAATCTTTTATAATGACATTACAATTTGGCAGATTTTATCCAAAGTGATGTATAGTTTTAATGATGCTACAGTGGTAGGCAAATGAAGTGTTAATTTGAAATGTTGAAATTAATGTTATTCAAGTTTCCTTTTTGGTTATTACACCGCATAACCAGTCTATAAAAAATGAACTTGCAATTACAATCATACAATTAATGAAAAAACCTTATTTAAAAAACCTATACAATTACAAGTTTGTACTAATACAGCTCACACATTTTAAGTTGATTAAGCAAACTGTACTGTTTGAGAGGGATATGTAGTGTAGTGGTTAATACTGCTGCCCAGAGTTCCCTGCTTGTGCTAGGGATGTTTTTTGAGACAGACTCTTGGCCATTAAAACTGAACTTGATAGAATCAACTCTTTAACTCAACTTAATTTTAACCATGACAGACCTGAAGGAGATGATAAAGGAACAGTGGTGTGATTAATCTATCCTAAATGTAGTTTACCCACTTTTGCATTGCCACCACTCACTACAGATTATCTGGTCTGACAAGAATTCATCTTACTGCACATACAGGGGGGTAAGGAAAAAGGTATACTTAAGACAGTCACTGTTACAATCACAGAGTTGATGAGATGATTCCCATTATTTTGCCTCTTAGAGTCATTGGCCAAGAGTCGACCCCAACTCTAAGATGCTGAAGAATCAACTCTTTTGGAATTGACTCCTCATAGCTTAGCTTGAGCACCAACAACACTATGCGAAATCAAAAACAGTCCCTTAGCATAATTAAAATCTTTGTTTTAAAAACCAACATGTTATAAAAAGACATCTGCCGAATGCAGGAAATATGAGGAGAAAAGTTGGTTAAAACTCAGTTTTAACTAAATATGCATTGTAGTGTTGACAACAGAATATCAATCTGTGTTACTAATTCTTAACAAAGGTTTAGTAAACAAGAAAAAAAAGGTTATTTGTAGTTTAAATTCAAAATTGAATGCGCTTAGTGTGTTCCTGTTTGTGCATTAAAGGGGACATAATATGAAAATGAAAATGTCGGCAAGATGAACTTAATGGTGAGAGTAGCGCAAAGGCATTCTGCAAAGGTGTTTACATGCACTCAAGAGAACCGCACTGGACACCACATAACTGCTGGCTACTGAGGGCAAAACATTAGATATATTCTAATAAATCTAAAGGCTCATCTTATAAATGTATGGCCTACAACTCTAACAAGCTTGTCTGCATTGGCACAGGTGAATACAGCATCCTCAAGTACACAGCTTAGCCAAATATATGCTGCCTAATGCTGCCACCCTGTGGTTGTTAAACATGATTTGCAAGACTAGGTAACAAGCAACTGTAATGAAGAAAGACTCATTTCTCTTAAAAAAAAAAAAAGGTATAAAGCGGCAAGAAATAAGCAACTCCAAAAAGGAGACTATACAGTTTTATGCTCACCTTTTTTTCAATAGCAAGACATATAATATTTACTAAACTCTACATTTCCAGTGTTGATTATATATACACAACAATTTGTAATTTAATTTGGATATAACTGAAGAAATGCAAAACTTTACGCTTTTATATCCAAGATGTAGTCGGTCAACTGAGACATGTTTGGTATCCTAATTATCCTGTATTAACTTCAGCACTGGCGCTACCAGGGTGATGCTGGTTACACTAAAAGTCAATAGCCATCCAAATATTTCCTGTTAATAAATTCCAAAATGTCTTTCAACAGGCACAAACCATATAAATGTTTTCATAAAGGTCATATTCTCCTCCCAATGCGTTTCAAGACATTGTATTTGAAAAAACACTTCACTGTCTGGCAGAACACTGGGGGCAATCTGAATGGTTAAAAGATGCTTGGGGTGTGAATTCACTGAACGATTTGGTTAACTATTGAGTAAAGAGGCAAAGTTTGAACACCTTGTCTTGACTGACATCTGGGGCAAAGGATGAATTGTGTATATTATAAGTGCTTTTAAGTGCCTGTTCACTACTACAGAGTGGCAGCAGTAATATTCTCACTGATTTTGCAAGTTTATTCTTGGCAAATCTGTATTTGGTACAGGACTTCTTGTCATTGAGGACAGGTTGCCATGGCAACCCAAACATGGCACAAGGACAGCAAGGCCCTTAGTCAAGACTGATCTGCAGATCTGTCTTCTTCTAGCTGGGACTGTGGTGACTACACACTAAGATTAGGGTAAAAATAGCCTGTTGCTGTGTTGCCAGAATGCAGCAAAGATGTAAGATCAGAGAGGGAAGATCACTCAAAGTACAGATATTTTGTTTGCAATATATTTGCTCTGCAACATGTAATTAAAAAATCTGACCTTGTAGTTCTATCTACTCTCCACTTTCTAAGGTCCAACTACCATATACAGTCCAGTCCATATTTGGATATTTTTATTTTAGCTGTCTATTACAGAATATAGCATTGCTTCTAAGAATATGTACATCCAAATAAGGTGAACAGATGGGATGTTCAACCATTTTAATACCCAATTTTAGAGGTTAATTGGCTGCTCAACTGGGGTATGCCAAGGTGTGTGATAATTCCACAAATTCCACTTACTGCTCAGCAGATAAAAATGACTGAGCTGAGATCAAGTGCACTTGCATTTAAAATCTATCTTTGTTAATTCTCAATATGAAGTTCAAAGAGCTTTACTGCCAGTGCAACATTAAACATTAGACTAAAAAACAAACTAATCAGAGAGTTAGCAAAAATATTTGGTGTGGCACAATTAACTGGTACATAGAAAAAATAAACCAGTGAGCTCATAAAACTGCTCATGATTCAATGTGTGCCACCTCTTCTGTCAAACATGATGAAGGTGGTTTTATGTTATGGGCATGGATGGCTAACAATGGAACTGGTTCTCTTGTAATTTTAAAGATGTTATTGCTGACAAGCCGCAGACTAACTTCTGAAGTATTCTGAAGGAAAAAGAAAAGGCATGCTATGCAAAGGTCAAGTCGATCACCTGATGTCAATCCAATCAAGGATGCCTTTCATTTACTGAACTTATAACTGACGTAAAGTTCCAGGAAGGAGGGTGGTGACCACTGGCCTGAAGGACCACTGTTTCTAACTGTACACCAGCAGAGTTGATTGACAAGGTGGGTGTTTCTAATTAAAGTAACTGGTGAGTTCATACAAAGACCAGATGTTGGGAGTATTCTGCTGCTAATTTGGAGTGACTTATTTTATTAAAGCTGTTTTAGTCATTGCACTGGCATAGGCAGCAAAGGAGTGTCAGCTTGTGACAGAAATCTAGTGTCAAAACAACAATAGCCACAGACGTATCCAAGCAACAGTCAATGTCAAAGTGGCCATAAGACCAAATGCGGACCCACTTTCTGTCGAAAGAAAAATGAAAACGTTCTGTAATGCAAGTGGCCTTACTGTACAGCCTTGTTAAAAGCCCTTGACATTTGCCATACTGATAAAAGCGGCAACACACCATTCTTTCAGAAAGCTGGACAAACAACATGCAGTCTATTAAGTATTCTATTATTATACTATGTATTGCTTTTTATTCATTTCATGATAAATAGACCAACAAAAATAATTCTAAAGTTCTTGTTATGTAACAGATTATTAAAAGGACATACTAGATTTTTTTCATTATTATTAATTAATTATACAATTATTTATTATATTCTACCATTTTATACCGTTTGTGATAATAAAAATGATATTTTGTTGTGCATACTCTAACGATTAACAACCATATCCAGGTAAACAGCACAGTACATGGCATTTTTTAACACGAGCCATGTGGTGAGTTTCCACATGCTATAGGGCGGTGTTTGCTCCCTGCTGTATGCTGCTATACCATGCTATACATTAACCAATATAACCTCTGATCTGTGTACTATGTGTTAGTCCTAGGTGACTATAATGTACACAAGGATAATTTAAACAAGATAAGAAATAAACCTTTCACACAGTTGGGGGAAATAAACTGAATAAACGTAAACAGAGCACCCCTACCACAAAATCATTAGGATCTGTGTGACAATATTCAAGCTGCATGGGACAGATTAGCACAGGACAACATTGTTACTGAGAGATAGTACTTCTGTATAAACAGCTCAGGAAATATTGCCCGTATCACTGTTTAATTTCCATAATGTATTGTTCATGGTAACCTTTATATTCCTGAAAAGTGTTGCAATCTGACATTTCTATCTGGGTGCAACTATTCTTTTAATGATGAGCATACTTTTTCTTGTCCCAAGTCTTGTGAAAAGTTAACATACATATTTCGACCACACCATCTGGTTGAAAAGCTTTACCATCTCTTTCCCCATGACTGTATTTTCCACTGACCATTTCCATTTTATCAGTCAGTTCTCAGTGTTCTACAACTTTTTCAGTTTTCATGAAATCATCTACAACACTTCTTGTCAATCTGACTTTTAATAGCCATTTAGAAACCCAATAAGTTGGGCGAGTACAAGCATTATATGAAATATTTATTTTACATCTATTACAGAACTGGCTTTATATTACTGAAGACACTGACTCCACATTCTTACTGTAATTTGAAACTTTTAACCAATAGTGTTATAATTTCAATAGTGTTAATATTCATTATTGTAATCCAATAACTTGGTGAACAAACATATTATGGATACTATAAGGATAATTAAGGAACAAAATGATAAAGAATCAATATGGCATTAATGTGTGGGCTACCAATACACTGCCTGGCCTAAAAAATAGGTCCCAAGGTCAAACAATCTAATATTTTGTCCACCTTTAGCTTTGATCACGACACGAATTTGCTGCTGCATCGTTTCCACAAGCTTTATTTATTTATGTCCATTAATTTTTCACCCAAGATTTTGTATTTTGTATTTGTATGATGGGAGATTTGGACCACCGCACAAAGTCTTCTCCAGGACATCCACGATGGCTACATCCCTTCAGCGGCCTCTCTTCTTATACCCTGATGCACCCATCTCTCTGGAACACGGTAAATCTGGACTCATCAGACCACATGACCTTCTTCCCTTGCTCCAGAGTCCAATCTTTATCCCCAGCAAATTGAAGCCGTTTTTGCTGGTTAGCCCCACCGACAAGTGGTTTTCTTAAGGCTACACATCTGTTTAATCCCAATCCCTTGAGTTCCCTTCATATTGTGTGTGTGTGAATGTTCTTACCTTCACTATTAAACATATCCCTCAGTTCTACTGGTGTTTTTCTACAATTTGATTTCACCAAATGTTTAAGTGGTTGCCGATCAAAAACATTCAAGGTTTTTTTCTTCCTCGAAGATGATGTTCCCCAAGGTCCTTCCACTTTTAAATAATGCGTTGGATAGTTCTTAACTTGATATTAGCAGTCTCTGCAATCTCCTTAGATGTTTTCTCTGCTTGATGCATGCTAATAATTTGACCCTTCTGAAACAGATTAACATCTTTTCAACCACAAGATGTGTCTTTCCACATTATTGTTTAACAATGAGAAGCTACTCACTGCATCAGTTAGGGTTAAATAACTTGTTGCCAGCTGAAACATAATCACTCATGCAGTAATTATCCAATGGGAGGCTCTTAACTATTTGCTTAGTTAAATCCAGGTGGTGACATACAAAGCAGAGGGGAAGATGCCAGAAGATGAAGATTACAGAATAGGCAGAGCTCCAGAATAGGCAGAGCTATAGAGACCATTTTCACACAGTTCACTTGGAAATGTATAGAAAATTCAAACACCAAACAATGCCAATCAGCCTAATGCATCTTGTGACGGTACATGCCTAAGTTGTTTCATGCCTAAAGTTCAAACCAGCTTGTTTCAAAGTAATTGTGTAGGCATGCAGAAAATAATAGACTGCATAAAACACGCACACATGTATAAAGAAACAAACCTCAATTTAACAACAACTCAGTGAAGTCACAGTGAGCATTGAGTGAGGTGCTTTTTGAGCCACATATGCACCACATAAGGGCCACGCCTCTAATGCTGAAAGTAGTCATCTCTGCTGTATCTGTGCCAAATGTGGACCAGATCTGTTTTGGGACAGGGTGGGCCAAATGCATGCAGTAAATATGTGGGCCATCCTTGGCTCACAGCAGATTCCCAGTGCCAACAGGGGGCCAGCAGTCCCATATCTTTGCCAGATGTGGCCCACATCTGCTTGCTATGTGGGATTTAGCCTATTTAATTTATGCAATGGTAAAAAGTGGCAATAATAACAAAACAGCGTAAAAACATGTTCTGTATTTAGGCTTCGGCCAAATGTTTAATTTTGTTCGGTTTTGAGGCATCCCTACTTATTATTACCACTTGTAGACAGGCTGGGTCAAATTACAGTCATCTATGAACCATAAGTCACATTAAAATGCATTAAACTCCCTCACCCTCTGTAAGACATGTTCTTTCCTTGTTGCGATGACGACTTGGACTCCAAGTTGGCTGTAGTGGTATGCCATCTGCTCAACAGTCCTTGTGTTGGCTCCAGTCATCAAAACCTGGGCACCTCACACGGTCTCTCAGAGCCAGAAAACTAAACAGATGTAGCGAAAAGATGCTATATGCTAATTTACCAGTACTACAGCTGTCAATCAAATGCATGAGGGGGCAGACCGATATCCCACTTATAAAGACAGTACAATCTGACAGACTTTAGATCAACCTGAAAATCAAACTGACCTATATGTTACCTACATGTCCTCGATGATATTAAGCATCATGTCATGTAAAAGGCAGTCTTTTTTCTGTCTAAAAAGTGTATTCTGATTTTTAATTATGTGTATTTTAATTATAAATATCTATAAACCTCCCCAAACAGGTTTGCACTGTTACAGCTCATAAAACCATACAATGTTTGTTTTACAGGGAGTCTAAATAAAACACAGATTATGCTGAATTGTTGAAGACATTTGTTAGTGGCTATACTGATGACCTGATCTGCTAAAAAATGCACTTTAGTTTAAACTTTCAGTTACCTAGTTTCAATTCTGCTGAAAATTAAGCAGGAGGCATTAAAAGTTACCCAAGTGCATCTGATTCATGTATTCCTATGAAAGTTACACAGTCTATGTTTTTATACAGAAACCCAATTTAAAGGCTGTAAGTTTTAAATTGTGAGAGCTGCCCTTTTACAACAAAATGAAAAACCTTATCCCAAGTCTTCAACTGGGAAAACTTAGCTTTTATTATAGATCTTAACTGAACGACCTATAGACAAAATTAGATTAATCAGAGCTAGCCAAACCTCCACGTGTTGTGATATAACAACCACAATTTACTGGCTGTCTAGCACACTTTATTCAAGGATCAAGCCACAATGCAGACTGGTTCATATTCTGGTCTTTTGGGAAAAACGCAGGCCTGGACATTCAGTTATAAAACATTTAAATTAAAGTCGCAATGTAAGCCAGAAAAATCGCGGGTACACATTTTTCCCAGATTGTTGAGGACAGGTCATATGTTAGTATCCGCAGACATAGCGCGAAGCCGTTTATGTACCCTCATCACAGTGGACACAGGCTAACGCTAGCACGCTAACTGAGATTAGCTATCTAGCTATTTCTGAGGGGGGAAAGTTAGCAGTTAAAAACTGCTTGACATTATTGCTCTGACTATTACAAAAATATGCTTCGTAAAAGTAACAACTTTTCAGTCAGTTTCAGCTTATTCAATATGTAACCCCAGCTACAAGCTAGCCTGGCTGGCTGAAGTAGCAAAATAATGACTGAAGGATGAAAATTCTTACGTCGATAACGATAAATACACATAAATTCGAGTTTATTTGCTACACATTATTTGTATTTGTTTGTAAATATGTTTCACAATAATGATAACTAAACCAGACAGAATAGGTATTTCCTGACCTGTCGCGGTAGAGCGTCGGTTGGTTTCCGTTTATTTTTGAATTTGAATTTCAGCGTTATTGCGCTCGCGGCAGCAGCACCGGAGTAACTATGGGTGGGATTAGAAACGTATTCAGACGCACGAACTCACCTAAAAGGGAAACGCCACCATTTTTCCAAAAATATGTACAAAATTACAGTCAAAGATGCGAACAAAGTCATTCAGAGTCATTGGTGTAAAGCATTTCATTTGATAGGCACTTTCGTTTAATTCAATCATAGAATAAGTAGTTCAAATGACTTTATATGCTTGCCATGTTCTCACACTGGGACTTACGTCTAAACTGGTTTTCAGTCTGAATCCTACACCGTGTTGGCCTGAACCTTTTTATAGGTGGCTGTGATGTGGTGCTTGCAACTCACTTGCTGTTAAATGGGTAACTATGACACTTACTACACTGTGATAGGTTCCCAAAATACAACTACCCTGCTTTTCAAGTTCAAGTTCAAGTGGTTTTATTTGTCATTTCAACTATATACAGTGGTGTACAGTACACAGTAAAACGAAATAACGTTCCTCCAGGACCAAGGTGCTACATCTAACAATAGACTACACAAAACAATACAACATAAAGTGCACGTGAGCAAGTGCGCAAGACAATATACTATAAATACACACGACCATTTACAAGACAAACAATAAATACAGGGGAGGGGAAACAGTGCAGTCGGCCCCTTAGTAGTGGGAGCAGTAAGGTGCAGTTGTGAGTATTTGGTATAAATATAAACATTAGACACTGTAAACACTGTATTTGAATTTAGCAGCAGTACTAAGGTTATCCAGTTGGTGGAACAATAGCAGTAGTTTTTTGTTGTTGTTTTTTTTTTTTTTTTATGAAAAAGGAAAATGTGGTGTGTGTGTGTGTGTGTGTGAGAGAGAGTGTGATTTCAGTCCAGTCACTGAATGTGTGCAGTTATTCAGACCAGACTTTGGGTGTTAAGGTTGATGGCTTAGGGAAAGAAATTGTTGCACAGTCTGGATGTGAGGGACCGGATGCTTCTGTACCTTTTTCCAGACGGGAGGAGGGTGAAGAGTGTGTGTGAGGGGTGTGTGTGGTCATCCACGATGCTGTTTGCTTTGCGGATGCAGCGTGTAGTGTAAATGTCTGTGATGGTGGGAAGAGAGACACTGATGATCTTCTCAGCCGTCCTCACTACCCGCTGCAGGGACTTGCGATCCGATGCGGTGCAGTTCCCAAACCAGGCAGTGATGCAGCTGCTCAGGATGCTCTCGATGGTTCCTCTGTAGAAGGTGGTGAGGATGGGAGGTGGGAGATATGCCTTCCTCAGCCTTCGCAGGAAGTAGAGACGCTGCTGGGCTTTCTTGGTTATGGTGCTGGTGTTGAGGGACCAGGTGAGATCCTCTGCCAGGTGAACTCCAAGGAACTTGGTGCTCTTGACGATCTCCACAGTGGAGCCGTCGATGTGTAGTGGAGAGTGGTCAAGCCTTGTCCTTCTGGAGTCAACAACCATCTCTTTGGTCTTGTCTTGCCCTTTATTTTAAGGGCAACTGTTTTGTTTCGAAATTTACACGTCCGGTCGTTGCTCTTATTCACCTTCACTCAAATGCGTCAGCGAATGTGTTGGACAGCTTTCAGTCCTGAAATATGTAAGCCAATGTAAAAAAAAAATTTTAAATTGATGCAGAATGGAGTTTTTAACAAGGCATGGCTTTAAACCTTGCTATTTTTATTTAAACACTGCAAAATTTTGCAGTTTTCCAAACTGAACAATCAAGTTAAAATATTAAATCATTTTTTTTTTTTCTTTTTTAATTAAATTATTAATTATTAAAAATAAATTTATTTTTATTTTTTAATTTAAAAAAAAGAGATACTTGTATTGGGCAGAACTGAGTTAAGTATATTAGTCTGGCCCTCTAAACCTCTTCCAATTTCTTATGTGACCCCTTGGGAAATTAGATTTCCCACCCCTGTTCTGGAGTATACAAAGATGTGGTTATCTGACAATGCGCTGACGTTAAAATTAAAGGTACAACTGTGCTCAAAATAAAATCTGAACCCCTGTCAGGAATCTTTAATCAGTACCCGAGTATCTGTACTTTTACTTCGTCCACCTTTAAACATTTGCAAATCCCTTTCCCAAAATCTCCAGAAAGTATAAGCCCCGACTCATTTCAGACACCATCTTCAGTGCAAAAAATATCTCTTTTATTATTTATGATAGCATTGTTTACACAAACAGACAACATGAACAGTTTTGACACTCCTTTAACGTCGCCTACTGAAAAGTTACCTTTGGCAAAAAAAAGCAGCAAAGTAACAGGAATACAGATCAAAGAGGTAACCGGAGAAAATACCGGAAGCTTGCGGACCACACAAGAAACCACATTTACGGAGGAGCCAGAAAGAGAACTGCTTATGCACAAGTAACAGGAGAGAAAGAAACAGACAATGCAGCATGTATATCATTAATATTTGCTTGAATCAAACATTTCAAAGCTTGAGATTAACAACTTTATCCCCTTCTGTTGGCGATGAAACTCTCAAGATGAGAAATAAAGTATCGTACATGTACTTATGAGGGTAAGTTTAAAATGAGTGCTAGTGAATACATAGATCCTTCCACCCCAAAGTAAGCTTTCAATACTATGGAAATGGGTGAAAGAGAAAAAGCAAACAGAAGCTAATTAATCTGCAACCTGAAGAAGTCCACAGAAGGGTCAAGTTGACTTGTTTTCAATACCAATGATGCAGAAAACATTGCAACAAATCAGGGCAAATGTCCATCCTATGTGACGAAGAGAGTTTTGTCTATTTGTGAAATGACCCAAATTCAGCATGGTGTGCATTCTTGAGAATCCTGTACAAATAACTGGTAGACTAACACACAACAACTACAGATTCCCTCTCTCTAGCATATTGGCACTAATGTAACGTGAAGACATGTAACTGTCTCAGGGACAATAAAACCACATGCGGCAAATGCTAAAAAGGGACAAAACTGATCCCAAACTCCACCATGCCAAACATGGTGAACTGGAAATCAAAGCAACCAAGTTCATGCTCGTCAGTGTTGTGCTTTCGATTTACATATTCAAAACAATCAAATTATTTAAAAACTTCAAGGGACAGGATGCATGTGGTAGGAACATGCAAAGTCCCACGTAATCTTTCTTTTTGATTAAAATTACATTTCAATCAAACAGAAATCAGTATTTTAAAACTAAACCTAATTTACAAGAGTATCTTTGCTTTGGCGCCTGTCTAGCGACTGATTTTGCACCTTCCACTTCCATCGGTCTGCTCAGTTTAAACTGAAAGAAAAAAAAAAAAGACACTTTTTAACTGTCTGATTCGTTTTTTTTTTTTTTATATAGCTCAATTCCTCTATGACTTGAAGAATTAAGCATACTGGGGTTAAGATAAAGTGCGATTGCTAAGAGCAAATATAGGCCAACAAATAAACACAAACAATAATTTCAAGCATACCTGTAATATTTACATAAAATACATTTAAGTACATACATGGTTATGTCACTGAACCATTTTCGAAAAGGAGCGCATTCTGTGACTAGTCTAATGATGAACGTCATCTAAATCAAGTTTCTAAATCATGTGCAAAAACATGGGCCCAATGAAAGTGGTGCTCTTATCTGGATATGCAGAATAGTGGAAATACACTCACATCTTTGTTTCAGTATTTCAGGATTAACCTGGCAACCCAACTTCAACAATAACATTAAACTTTTTTTTATTTCACCTCATGCTGTTTAAACCGCAGAGATGAAAACTGATCTGGTGTGTACCATCTCATAAACGCTGAACTCCCATAGCAATCAAATTTGCAAGCAAATAGTTCGATTGCAAGTCATAAGTACAACCAACTGTTCTCTGCTGCTACATAACATACAGCTGTGATCGAACTCGCAATGTTAACTGTACGCTATGGTGAATTCAACAGAGATGACAGAAAAGCTAATAATACACAGTTTCCTATTTCTGTACCCATGATAATGCCAATGTACTCATGTAGATGGGAGAGGATCTACTTTCATTTATAATATACTGAGTTGGATAGCAACTCTGGTTTAGAAAAGCTACACCACCAACAAACTGCCTACTTAGCTCCACTTTGTTGCAAGGACATTCCCAAAGGCCCATCCAAAGGCTGCCAACTGACCTCTACTCATTTAAATTCTTTCAAATGATTCAAATGAAGTTCTTACTGAGCAGCCAACTGTGTGGCTAGCACAAGCTACTTTTAATAGCTACTGTTAGTGGTATAATTGATTATTCTGCCAGCTAAACATCCCTCCCCTTAAAGAATCAGAAGGAAATGTAAGCCCAGGAATTTTTCTTCCAACTTTTTCCTGCTTATCCAGCCTGCTGGATAAATTTTAAATTCAAACTTTAGGTACATTCGGGTTTGCTTAGCTAGACAACCCTTCTAATAGATCTCCCCAACTATACAAAATGTAAGTTTCGTTTACAAATTGAGGCATATGGTCATAATTTTATCCATAATATTAGTTAGACACATCAGATATAGCTTCCTTTTCATGGCGTACGATTTCTACCGATGATGTTCGAAGTTTGCTTTCCACATGTTTTGACACAACGAAACGTAGACGCTACTGAGCTAATGCTTTTGTGTGCACATATACACGCTTTTCAGCTATTCACACCTTCGAAAATAATGCAGCATGGAAGAAGCGTGGATGAACAGAATCAAGGGAAGAACAGGCTACCTCTATTCCAGAACCCTTTACTGATGCTACACTCGGGGTTTTAAGTAGCTTTGGGGGACTTTTCTGCTATCAAAAGGTCTTTTGACTACAATGTCCCCATAGAAAGCTTTCTGTTGTACTTGAATATCAAATCTCCCTATGGAAAGTATAACCATCCTGCACTAGGGCTTTAGTGCAAAACTGTAAAACTACTGGCATTCGACTGACAGTGCTACACCAAAACCGCAGCATTTAACGTCAACCTTGACGAAACTGAATTGCAATGAAAAACATATGCAAGAAAAAAAGGAAAGCTTTTAGTTATTTAAATCAATAAATACTTTTCTTACAGAAATTATAACGAATATTATAAGATTTCTTAGCTTGAGTGCTATTTACTGTTCAAATATTCTGCTGTACAAATGTATTGGGAATCACTGAATGTTACACGTAGCTATTGCTTTTTAATTGAATCAATCCTCTTTTAGGTGAGGAGGTAAAACAATCAAACTGGTTTGTCTTTTCAGCCCCAAATTTGGCAGGGGGTTGAGTAAACTGCCTGGTTTGTCGTATGACCTCAGCTGTTACATCATGTCTAATGGCTTAGAACTATTACTTAAGTATGAACATCAATAAATACACTGTGTACCTCTGGGAACACCTGCTTCCAAATTTCAAACCTAAGCCTCCAATCAGGAATGGCTGAACGTGAATGTGAAAAATGGCTAAATAATAAATCCCAGAACGGTATGTCTTTGTTAATCTTGAGCTAAATAACCTTGTAGCAATTCCTGATTGAGGCACTGAGCTTTGTTCTCTAAGCTTACATCCACAGTGTGACATCCACCAATATGACACGCGTGAATTAACAAACCACAGACACTCCACACGGTTTCATCCCTCCACGCACCATCCCTCCATAGCAACTCAAGGCGGAGACAGCACAACGAGAGGTGATGACATAAGCTATGGGGAGGTGAGTTTTGTTTTCGTTTACTCGTTTTCGTTTTCTTTAGGTTGTCTTGACCAGGTCGTAGACATGAATGTGGAAATCATCATCATATTTGATGTAGTAGACGGAGGGCTTGGCGGGGACTTGGTAGATGACTAGCCCGGTTCTCTTCACTCCTTTATCGGTTACATATTCCACCTGCTTACCCACAAGGCTTTCCGTCTCCTCACCGGGTTTACGGTCCGCAGGCAGCAGGTGCTTGTTCTCTGGGGGGCAAATAAGAATGAACATTTTTTTTTTAATTTACTACACAGTGTCAGTTGTAACTAATTCTAACCCACTATTCACGGCTCTCCTACAACAAGTATTTCTATATACATGCGAGATCGATAAAGTCATAGTTAGGGGAAAGGTTACACAAATTTCAGTTGCCAATATCCCATCATTGGCATGACAAAGACTTTCTGTAAGAAGTTAAGAAGTTAAAAACTAAAAACAACATTTACATATTTCTTTCAAACTGAATTTCATTAGTAGATTTATATATTATTATCGGAATTGTATATTATCGGAAATTGCCTTTTGTTTGAGACTACTTAACAACGTGATATAGTATAAGGTAGGTGTTCCAGGTCCAGTGCAAATTAAAAAATTCCAACTATATATGGGATAAGGGGAATTTTGTGTACATTACATTTTACAAGAAAATGTGCTATTAATTTGCAAGCACAACAGAACTAAGCCACTTCGATAGTGAACATTTAAATGGAACTGAAAACTTGTGTTGTGGGTCTAAAATTGAGTCGGTAGATCAGGAGGGAGTAATGCATAGCCAGCTGCTCACATTAGTTAGGTTGAAATTATGAATGTTGCAATTGTATAACTTATGTTATCTATGTCATTTGCAGAAACTGAGCAGCTTTGTCACTCGTCATTAAGCCCCTTAATATTACATTATGGGCAAGTAAAAAAAAATGTTATGCATTCATATACATTACATTACATATTCATGTAGTTGTGTGCAAGTTTTAGCATTAATGTGAAAACAGGTCAGAACTGAGCAGGACAAACACATAGCTTTATTTAGTAATATATATAATCCAACCCGTCCACACCTGGCCAGCTTAAATCTCACTCTAACAAATAGGTACAACTTGGCAGCCCAAGAATTATCATGTTTTGCCCTGTTAGGTATGTTGCCCTATCGGCATTTGTTTGGCACATATCAGTATAAAGTAATCATATAAGCTAAAATCATACCTTAGGAAGAGTTCCAGTCACTATCTTGTCCAGTACTAAATGACATCCCTATTTTACCACTTTTTTTTAACTCCTAATTAAAAAAAAAAAACAAAACACACAACTAATATCTGCCATTCATTACTTAAAGAACAATATTCATTCCTATCCACATAGAAGCAGGACATGCCGCCAGCACTGGAATGGAGATCTCTAACAGGGCTGTAACATGATCCTTTCACCTCTAAACTGAAAAACTCTGAAAATACGCAATCCTTGAATAAAAGGCTACTCTGTTTACTAAATCCAGTGCCAATGCTGGACTATACTGAGGTCTACTGAAATTACACACCGCTTTGCTATTTCTGAAAAAGGCCATGTGAAACCAACACCCGCTGGTCAGAAAAAATCGCAGGTCAGAGAGGACCTTATTCAGCTATCTGACAACAGCAGAGCCACAGAATTATTTACAAACAGACTGTCTTAAGGTGACTGAGCACCTACCACAACACCTATGTTAAAAAAAACATCACCCCTGCTCCACTTTTATAAGACAGATAAGGAAGTGAAACTGACTGGGGTGTTTGCTTTTTAAAATGAAAAAAAAAAGACGCACTAAAAAAAGAATGCAATGAATTTAGTTGACTCCAATGGGTTACAGTAGCAGAAACTGTGAGTATTTAATATTTTCTATTTGTGTGGAAATAATGTAAGTAACACTGCTAGGGAAATTTATTTTTAATAATGAGCAAAACATTATATAAGCAGCATGCTTATCAGCAGGCTGAGAAAGTGAGAGTACACAACTTACAATAAACAAGCAATGGTATGGCAACTGAAAGACACAGTAATGCATCTTCAAACAGTCCAATACACCACGCCTCCACAGATCAGTGTAGTGACACCAGTCACTTACCTGCCTCAGGTAAAATTCGAAGGTCGCCGTCCTTGTAATCGTCCCACAGCTGGTACATGTATAGCACTGGGTCCTTCTCATATGTGATGTAATACCAGTTAGTCATGATGGGGGCGCGAGAGAGCACCATCCCTCTCCACTCGTTCTTTTCTCCATCCTCTTTCTCAAATATATGCTCCACCGCTTTCCCAACCAGCTCCTCAGCATCATGTGGTACCTTGATCTTGTTGTTTACTGTAAAACACAGTGCCAATCTCATTAAGAATTCATGGCCTGTAAGACTCAATGAACAGGGGTAATTTGCCAAAAGAGGTCTTAAAAGAGGTACTTTAACCTAAAACAAGAGTTCAGTGTACTGTTTGTCATGATGTGTAGTATCATTTTTTTATTCATCAATATAACACCCCACATAAACTAAACAAATAAAAAATTCTAAATAAATTGTGAATCCATGTGGGGATTCCTGACCACTGCTTTATGGGCTAATAAATACAAGCAAGCTAGCATTAGAAAAAATCTTCTCAACCATCAAACAAAATCGTAAAACTATTGCTTCAACCTTCACGCACAAAATGAATGCAAGAGACATGTTTTTGACCCTGTCAGCAAAACTGTGGTAAAGTATTTAATAGCCATGTTGTCCTTCTCATTTGAGGAGTCAGGTAGGTCATTTGAGTAATCTATTATCTCCATTGTTAAGATGTCTATTGATGATATTCATAGCAGTTTTTTTTATTAATGAATTTGATCATTTATTGATCAAAAGTCTACTTAACACCTGTTATGTTCTTTTGATTTTGCCAGAACCATACTGCATTTCAACGCAGTATGGACTGAACCTCCTGATTATAAGCTCCATAAAGTGTAAAACACTTCAAATTCTTGTAATCGCTTGCTCAGGAAAGTTATTTTTAAACTGCTAGATTTTTTGCTTCATCCCATACTTGCTTATAAAGGACTATGCCTTTGCTGGATGCATGATTGCACCACCTATTTAGGATGGTGGTTTTTTTTTTTTTACCATTTCACCATGTTCTTGGTCTTAAATTGCCTCAGAATTTGCTGCCAGTAGAAGTTTCAGAATGAAGGGAAAAAAACATAATGAGGTGGATAAAGTAGAATGTTACATTATTGTCTTCAGTACTTTAAAATATTGCTCAAAGTAGATTTGTAAATAAGCATTTACTAATCTGCATTTCACATACTGCCCATATTTCAGAAACTTTATAAGACAAAAGACAAACGTGAGATAAAAGACAAAGGATTAGTTCTTTAGACATTCGCTATTAGTCAGTAAGTGCATTTCTTTTTTCAATAAGTACATTTCTTTACTTAATGCCTTGGAATTACAGCATTCGGGGCAGTGGTAGGAATCTGAATGTTTGTATTCATGCATAATATATACACATAATGAGGTTTTGAGCGTTTCAGCTTTTGCATGAATACTCCTAAATTAAACTTTTGGTCTAGAAAAAACAAAAGCAGCAGTGAATGTCTAAAAAACAAGCCTGCCTGGGTGAAACCTTGTGAAAACCAAACAAGCTATAAGCTGAACAAAAGCAGCATGATATTACATCACAGTTTACCTTCGACCAACACAAAATTCATTAACATACAAAGCACGCTAACCCAAACAAAAGCTCACTGGTCAATACGCACCACTTTCTAATTGCTGAGGTATTATGAGTCGTAACAAGACTTTACTAAACATAGGCTGATTAGAATTATCTTAAGACACTTGGCCTAAAGACTGTGTGCAATGTATTCCAACAGTAATTTAACCAGCATGCTGCAGATAAGATAAAAAGCAGCTTTTTTTTCTGTGTCTGTAAGTCCATAACGCTTTATGCATCCCTTGCAATGTGAGAAGTGCACAGCTAACTTCCTGTTGCTCTCTGGCAGCTTCCTGTTCAGACCAAACAGTACTCACCTACTTTCTCTGTGAGAACTTGCAGGTTGGACACTCTCTCGTCTTTGAACAGCTCGATACCGTAGACGCAGTCAAAGCCATCGTATTTCACCATGTATAGGGAGGAATTGACGCTAAGTCGGTCCAGCACTGTGCCCTTCCATTTAGTAAGCGCGCCTTTCTCCCTCCAACTGTGCTGTATCCTCTTGCCAATCAGGTTGTTGGGATCGAGGGTGAGTGTGTCACTCAACTCCCCGCTGCTGCGTTTCCTATGGGATGGAAAAATGTGATATGGATTATACTGTACAGCAGAATCACAATAATTGCAGCAAACCCCTGTGCATTGGGTAACATTTTAATTTAAGGTCAGCCTCTTAACAGTAACAAACTATTAACAAGCAATTAATAATCCAATAATAAACAGGCACACCATTTATAAGCAAGCTTAGATATGTGTATTCATACATTTAACATATATATGTATTGTGTATGTACATTAACACTGTGTTAAAAGGGCATTTTCTATATTAGAATTATATTACAGATGACTAGTAAGATGAATGTTAATTGTAAGGCATTGTTGTGCAGGCACACTTAAAATGTTTAGTGATAAACAAGAATCATGAACAGGTGGTAAATATCTGAATTCACAATGACTTAACATGTTTTTGTAAATGCAGTACTGTAAATTCAAAACAACTTACAATTTACAATAAAACGTCTTCTTTAACTGCAGCATTTGATTGCATTTTGCTATATATATTAGGGATCTAATGTCCATATTTTCCAGTATAGGACCTGAAAATATTATTTGCAACCAAGTACTAAAGGTATGGTTGTAAAAAATCTAAGTTAAACATTGTTATTTAATCTAATTTAAAAATGCAGCTATTTCTTTGGAAGCTATTTCCAGGTCATCTGTAAGTCTTAGGGTAACAATAAGGCTTTGATAATTAAGTATCTTCTACTAAAGAGGTTATAAATAGGTTACAGGAACTAACATTGACTATCATTGTTAACAGCTGACTAATGCCTTCTACAGCTCACCTGACCTGCTTTTGAATATGCTTCGCATGTGTTCCAGGCATCAGCAATTTATGATTACTTTTTCCGAGTTGCCTACCAAACAAGTTGTCATTTGTTAATTAGTTAGGACAAATAGGACAGGCAAGATTTCAGCGCATATAGCATATTAGCGCTTTCCAAAAACAAAACATTCATCCATTCATTCATTCATCATCTAGAACGCTTATCCTTGAGTCAGGGGGATGCTGGAGCCTATCCCAGTGCTAACTGGGCAAAAGGCCAAAAGCATCAGCAAGTATTTCCCTTTTTTGGCGAGCTGCCTGCGTAATCTAAACAGTTGTCCTCTACACTATGTGAAAATTGTGTGATGACTGGAACTACATATATGCTTCAAAATGCTTCCTAATAAAACTCCCTCTCCTTTTTCTATATAAATATGTTCTCAACTGAAATGGTACCATTTTACTACAATCTACTACCACGTTTATTCATTGGGCATTTGGATACGTTATTATCATATCAAATATAGATATGAAGTGCACGGTACAAAGTGAAACTGAAAGATTGAAAAGCCTCAGAGATTGAAAAACTATTTTACAGAAAACCTTATTAATGCATCATATAAAATCTTTCTAGTGGTTCTGAACTAAATTTCCACTAATTTACAGATTTAAAAATATAATATAGAGATAATAATAATAAACATAATCACAAACTACACCACAACACAAAGACATGTAGGCAACTTTAACAACAAACCCCAAATAAATATAATTATCACATATCAATTTCCATTTATAATGAAGTGAAGTTAATGGTGTGCAACTACAGCTATCTATTAAAAAGAAACCACAGGTAGCAAACTCAAAACAAACTCAAAACAACAAAAACTCAAACTAACTCAAAACAAACTATAAAGCTTCAAAAGTAAGGACGCTAACAAGGTCTCCTGGTTCTCTTTAATGTGCTTATTAACAGCCAGTAGGGAAGAAATGTTTAATGGTTTGTGCTTAGATGAAAGCTGTATTTACAAGTATTCTATTTTGAATGGTTAATGCTATAAAGCCCACAACTTCAGAAATCAGCAAAGGCAAAACATTGGCTCACTGGTTCACCTCAGCTAAACTCAATCCAAATGTTTAAGGTTTGAAAATCACTCATCAAAGTGCAGTGAAATGAATGGTTTTTTTTGTTCATACAACATTCGTAGCAAACACAAGTGTGATTGGACGTTAGGAGCTTTCGAATACTGTAAACAAAATAAATGGCCTAAATATCTTCCGCTATCATTACAGTAATACTCCCAACTGCAAGGCCGTAATATGCAAATTAGAGTCTATGGATTCCCTAAATATTTATTAGCATTGAGCACAGTGTGCTGTGAGCATTCTGACAGTATCTGGATGTTTAGATGAATTAAGGCATGTGTGTTTTAGACTGTCTGATAAGGTTCTGGATAAGACAATGCCAACAAAGCATGTGACTTGGTCTTGGCTTATCAACATCTACTCTTCTTTCTACTCAGGTGTGTGAAATTCTGCATGTCTGGACAGAAAGGCTGGCTTCAGATGAGATTAGTATTTTTAAGTATCTCAAAAAGTCCCAGAATTCCATCTGAAAGCCTGGTTAGTCATGTGCTCTTGCTATGACTCAACTACAGCTTTTAAATGGCACCTTTCTTTGATGGCTCTCTTGAAAAAGGGTTATTTTCAGCCACTGCCATTTTTTTACATTTCTTATGGTATACACACATTTGTTTAATACAACAGTGCATTCAGTCCAAAGCATAAAATTAAATTTGGTAATATCAATAATATCAGTTAAATTAGCACCAGAGGAGGCTGGTAGACAACTCTGCTTATGACATATCAAAAAACAACAAAAGCATCAGTTCCCCTCAGAATAAGATGTAGCAGATTGAAAGAGTACAATTGCAAATGAGGTGGAACATGCAACCACTGTTAGGCCACAAACAACAATTCACCATGGCTGTGCTCAGACTGCAGGCCAATCTGATCTTTTGAGACGACGGTCCACACTGTTATTATTATTACCGTAAGTGATTCAGATTGGATTTGTGTGACCAGACATTAACAACCTTGCAGACAACAATCTGCATGGGCTGCTGTCTCAATCTGTAAGTGGTACTATGTCTATATTCTATCTGGATGTGAGCTGGTTTTCTCCAGCTCACTGTTCTCTCCGAAAGTGAGATCAGGTTTATTATTCAAGCAGCCGCATGAGAAACTGAAACACTGCTATTTTAATATATGTTCATGTCAGCAGGTTGCTTATGAAGAGTAGAGCATCCGCTACTGGAATGGTTGTAGTGAAACGCCACGCTTACTGAGATTACGCATGTTTGAAGGGATTTATATGGATTACACTGTGTACATCCATATAAATACTAAGTTGGAATTGTCCAAAGCCAATGACACCAGTGAGGCCGTGACATGATCTCAAACAAAATCTCAAAACTAATGCTCAATATTACTAAATTAATATTTAAATAAATTAATAATACTATATAAATTAGCACTGCTAAATATTACTAAAGGAAATAATACTTTCTATGGTATTTGCCAGAAAAGGACAAGTTCTGCCTGTGGTTAGAATATTCAGAGAACGGGACATGTCAGATGGCTTGCTTGTTGGTAACAGTGGTGAACAACAGGAATCAGCTAAGATCGGAACTTTTTTTTTAGTTGAATCTGTGCTGCAGAATCTGTGACACAGCTTCCCAAAAAACAGACTGGGCTTGAAAATGACAACATGGCTTATGGTAAACAAAAAGCATCAGAAACCAATACATTTGATCCTACGTAAGCTTTTAAGGAGTCAAGAAATACGCATGCTAACACTGCTGTGCACTGAATGGATTTCATAAGACTAGCAATTCACCAAAACGTCGCAAACAAATCAGTACGCTGCCTAGTGTGGTAGTTAAACAGTCCTCAGAGTACTTTAGGAGTAGCTGGTGTTATTATATCACAGTGTTGAGTTTAAATAGTAAACTTTCTTTTATGTGGCAGAATTTCAATGTGCAGCAGAGGGAGCTTGCTATCAAAATACCCACCCAAAGTTTATGTTCTGCCATGAACATATGTACGAGTCATATATGTACGAGTCATTAAGAGGAAATTCCACCAACTTTTTTAAAGTTTCTGAATAATTCCATCCTTGAGATGTAAATAGTTTCGATCAGAGTGTTTTGGTGTGAAATAGTTCACCGTAGATAAACTTACATACTCAGATTTATTTACAGTGGTGGGGTTAATAAGTAGGGGTCACCATGTATAATACACAGGTACAACCATTTTATTTACTATCCAAAACTACCAGTGAACCTATGTGTGTCTTAAGATTTTATGGGTAAACACTGATGACAGTAATACAATGGTAATCAGGCGATTTTGTCTTAGAATGTCCTGCATGTAACCCTCTGCCATGAATGGATTTAAATAAATGGACTAAAGCACACTTTGAGATAAAACTATCACAAAATGACCATTAATCTTATGTGTCAGGCATCAGACAGCGTATTCGTATGCATTTCAGATAATAACTCTTTGTTAGGGGGCTTTTAGAGAGACTAAACAATTCAGACTTCTGGTTACCATTAGCCCCGTTGCGAACAATTCTGACTCAGTAAGTTTCTCTAGAAACTAACGCGTCACAGCAAACCACTGACTGCATCTCCACCCTTTAATAAAAACGGTGGAGTTCCCCTTTAGAAATATTTATATTGCTAAATAGTGAATCTGTATCACTTCAGTTAAAATTGAGTATACTGATCACTGCCATATGGACTACTGATCTGTACCAAAACAACAGAGAATCCTATTTGTGTGTGTGTGTGTGTGTGTGTGTGTGTGTGTGTGAATAAAAGTATGAAAGTATTACACATGCTCAGAAGAGTAAAGCAGGTACTGTGAGATATCCAGCCAACCAACAACTTCACATAACATTACACCAATTACAAGCCCTGTGCCCAACTTCCTCATCATATTATATGTTGCTGGACATGAATGGGTTAAACCACACACAAAAGCACCTTGTACAATAAGGCTTGACCTGTGCCAGTGGACAATGTTAATGTTTGTTAATCTAGCACTGAAAAAGTTAGTGCACTCACCTGCCCCTTTTCTTGGACATGTTTCCAATTCAGCAACAGCTGCTGGCCATGTGTCAGAAGAGAGAAGATTAAAGGAAATACAGAATTAGCCATGGGAACGGCAGGGGGGAAGTCATGCCTAACAGCCATAAGCCACCTTCGGGGCGCGTAAATGTGTGGTGGACACGTGATTTTGACAGGACTGAGTAAGACACCTAAACCAATTGTTTGTGGTTTTCCCCTATACTCTATTATTTCAATTCTATTATATCATGATCTCCTTGACCACTATAACAGGATAAGGCTGAAACTGATATACTGGCTCGTCAGTACACTGTCCAACTCCCCTCCTGCCGTCTGATGCTCCCTGATGGCTGTTTTGACGTTAACTGCAGCGCCGGATGTCAACAACGTCCACCGTGTTGCATAATCAGCTCCATGGATAAACTGCTTGAGGTGTAATCTGACTCATACATGTTCTTACTGTGTGAGGAGACATGTTTAACAGTGAGATAAGCACTAACACTGCGGCATAACGAGATGTCGAAGCTAACTGTCTGACAGGGTTAGTTTACTTAACACTAGCCAGCCAGCTTGTTTTCCCTACTGCAGCCACAACAAAGGTGTTCCTAGCATTTCAAGCCTGAAAACAGAAACTCTGCTATCATTCCTGTCCCCACCGACGGGCAGTTATATGTCCCTATGTTCAAGATTCAAAGCATGCTGGTATTCAACATAACCGCTAACACTATCGATGTTTAACGTCACCAAAAAAAAACCTCCGACTACAAGCAGGCGGGCAAACATTGCTAGCGAAACACTGCTAGCAAAGCTAGCTAACGTTAGCTAACCATTGTCTTTACGGTAACACGCGCAACAGGCAAAACATTTTTATTTGGTTTATTTCTTTACATATTTCACTGCCAAAGTCACGTACAAGCTTGCCCTGGGCGCACTGCTAAAACAAAAAAATTACCTGGCCTTTATTTTCATGTCTATGACGGACTTCCCTCTGCAGAGAATCGTCTACCTCATATACTGGCCCTAGTCGCGACGTCAAGGAGGCGCCAGTCACCGAGGACTGAAAACTACAGAAACCATAATGCAGTGCTGGAGGAATATAGGACGAAAGCGTTATATTGTCTTCGCAAGGTATTATGGGAAATGGCGTTATCTTGTCCCCTCGGCTCATTTGAGCGGGTGTGTAAAGAGGAGCCGCGCATTCCTTCACTTTACAGTCTGAAAGTGATAGTGAGATCGGGGTTATTATTCAAGCAGCCGCATTAGAAAATGAAACGATGAGTTTTTAATAAATGCTTATATTAGCAGGCTGTTTATGAAGATTATAGTGTCCGCTATTGGAATGGTTGTAGTGAAATGCCACGCTTACTAAGTTTACACATGCTTGAAGGCATTTTTTATGGAATATATTGTGTAGCACTATATTGGGAGTGTTCAACGTAATGCTGAGGCCGTGACACGATCTGGAACAAAATGCTAAGGTAGCAAAAATATTGCTAAATATTGCTAAAGGAAAGAATGATTTATATTGTACTTGCCACAAGAGGGCGCGCTCTGCCTGTGGTTAAAATATTTAGTGGCCGTGATATGTCATTTGGCTTGCTTGATGTTTTTGAGCTTGTTGATAAGAGTGGATTGGAAGCAAACAAAAAATGATACTAATATATACAATAGCCAAAATCTAATCACCATTACCTACAAGATGGTGGCAAGATTATACTGACATGCAGCCATATGTCAATGTCAATACTCAGCACTCATGTGATCCATAGGCCCACAAATACTCAACTCATGCATATCAGAGCTGTACACAGTATATTAATATACTATTTATTGCAACTCACATCTCAATTGTTTTAATGCTGCTAACGTGTGCAATAATCTCCCTGTTTATTATAATCAAGCACTTTACCACTTTCTAGTGTTAAGTTTACAGGTTCAGTGTTATGTTTACATTATATATTACACTGTGCAATATTTTGGAAGCATAGCAATATTTTTCTACTCAAAGTGCAGTATTCTGTAAGTGCAAAGTATAATTTCCTATTTGTTACTTCCCCCTTCTATATTTATACTTATATCTCTCGTCTGCACTGTTACGTTACTAGTATGTCTCGCGTGTTTGCACTGTTTACATTTGCACATCGGAGTTTGGAGAAACGCAGTCTCGTTCAGCTATGCACTCCTGTTGTAAAGTCTGAATGACAATAAAGTTCACTTTGACTTTGACTTTGACATATGCTTTTTCTTTTCTTGATGAAATTGTTGTAAGTGCATTACCATATTGGTTTACTGTGTTGTCAGTTGTTTGCATCTAGTTAGTCATCAGTCAGTAGTGTTTATGGTTTGTGTGTGGCTTGCAGTGTTTCTAGATCTTTTTATTATTTTTTTTTAGAATTTATTTATTTCATTTTACACTCACATTTTTGTGAATTTAGTTTTTGCTTATTTATATATTTTTAAATCAAATTTTAGAAAAGATGTTTCAGCTTTTGTAAATCTATCTGCTGTTCTTTCTCCTTATTTTGAATAGTCTGAGCACCCAGTACCATCACATATATACCCTCTCTTCCTCTCTCTCTCTCTCTCTCTCTCTCTCTCTCTCTCTCTCTCTCTCTCTCTCTCTCTCTCTCTCTCTCTCTCTCCCTCCCCCCTGTTTCGCTTTACTTTTAGTACAATTCAGCTGAGTTTCTCTGCCCCTCCTGAGAGCGCACGCTGAAGGACAGCTTAACTGTGCCTGCAGTGGTCAGTGGAGGACTCTGCTGGATTCTACAGTTTGTAACTTATTCATATTTTAAAACACTTTTCCAGCCTGTAATAGACACAAAAGGTACAAATCCTTCCATCCTGTAGGGGCGATGATCAGCAGTTTTAACCCAGTTATGTTATCATTTATCAAGAGTCTTATGTGTTATTAGCATGTTAGTCACATGAATTGATTCAGTTTGTCTATCATTGTTTGGTCATTCAGCTTAGAACTCATCATGGCTGCCAGCGGACGGACGTACTGACCAGGTGCTGAGTAATTATATGTAATTGTAGTTATATTCAATACAACAATACCATCCATTTATAGATTATGGGTAGAAAGTAAGGGAAGATTCTGGTTCTGCCCAGATGAACAAACAACCATGTCCTGTTAGAAATGTAGTGTTTGTCCATGTATCGTCACTGGGAAAACCCACATGGCTTCTTCCAAAGATTCCATAAAGACTAAGCAGAGATTGTGGGAGTAAGAGGCATTGTTGTAGGTTGTAGGTAAAACCTAGTATGTGTTGTAAATGACATAGAGAAAGACATAAGAAGACTGTATCACTTCTCTTCCTCAATTAAAGTGCATAATGTGTAATTGCTTGGACTTAACATATTGGGAAAAATTAAATACCAAAACTATTGTACAGATCACTTCCTGATTTGTTTCCCTGAACATGTTATATTCAGCTAATAAGTGCATACTGTGTATTCAATTGGAAAACCAAGTACTCAAACTTTCGCATACAGCTGTATAGGACATTTAGACAGACACTATTAAACCTGATTTAAGCTCATCCTGGAATTGGCTTGTAACCTATACACACACTTGCCCGTATTTAGCAGGGGGAAAGTTCTCCACAAGAGGCACCATTAGCAGTCAGGCCACGTTAATAAGCTTCATAAGAGCAGTGCCATGCAGCTATACCAGAAAAAGCACAAGAATACACACGATTGCATTACTATGTATTTTCAAATGATGCTGCATCACCCAGTGTTATAGAGCTTATTATGTGATCAAATGATGAATATTATGAAAATGTTTTATTATAACAGTTAATGTTCAAAAAAGACATATACACTAAAAAGGAAAAGAAAACAAATCACAGCTTAAACAATGATGTGTAGCTGTAGGGGCAAGCAGTGTGGTAGGGTTGGTATAATCCATAATTGCAATAAAATGCTGTGCTAATTATTTTCAGATATTAGCGAGGCCTGTTAGCAGCAGTTAATGGAATAATAGGCAGCAAGTTTTTAATTAAGTTGCTGTCTCTGGAGTACACATGTCGCTGGTTGTGTAAATGACATCCCATGGCAGGTTTTTTCCTACATTAGGACCCTCCCATCCTTCTATAAGCTCCATCCCTCAGCCATTAGTCACTGCCATAGTGAAGATTAATGCCATAATGGCTTAGTAGGATTACCGTGGTATTAGGTTACAGGCATTCTGACTTTAGGCTGCTTTTAAGGATTAGCCTTTAGTTTAAAGATCTGACAAACCTGTGGAATTAGTAAAACAGCCATTACTACTACAGAATCTTATAAATGGTGGATTTAAAAATGTAGCACTGGAGCTACTAGGCTAACATTGCTGGCACACTTTGCAAAACATCTTGCAACCCAATTATCCTGTATCCAGGTCATTGTGCAGACTTGCTGTTGTTTAGGACACTGTATAACTTACTTAATGGGGGATTTTGGGGGGATTCTGGTAAAAGTGTGCACAAGAACATGTTGTAAAGTCAACCATGCTTGGGAGCCCACAAGGATGTCGCAGTGTGATTGATAGATCAAGGGAAATTGGCACTTGGACGTGCCTAAGACGAATAGGTGAAAGGAAATATCCACATGTATAATATATTTATCAATGTCTGGTTGAAGTCGTTTGAGGACATCATACATCAAGCCGGACCCCTTCGAGTGGCTTGTGTAGAAGCAACAGTTCGAAAGAATAGAAGGGGCCTGAAAAACACCAAATCCCACCACACCTGAACTTAGCTCTGTAACCAGTAAGTACAATGCCAGTCAAATTAAGAAGGGACTAAGACCTCAGTCTACAAAACAGCAATTACGCAGTCACCGTTAAAAAAAACGTCCAAAATGGAACTTACAGTTGGAATGAAATGCTTCCTAACCTTCAATTGTGAGTTATAAAATAATCCTTTATTACTAATTTATTGGCTTTCCACTCAGATATCACTACATCTAAATGTTAAACAACCAT
>JAMWET010002005.1:0-21523 GCA_024036415.1 Prochilodus magdalenae | reverse complement strand
TCTACGTAAAGCCCCAAACGCCACGGGTGCCTTATGCGAGGACATCGAAAAGCACAGCACATGATACACCTAAAAATAGAGACAGGCTAATCCAGTCGGAAACGCTAGCAAACAAAAATCAGAAAAGAATATAACGTCTCCAAGACGTCGAGCGCACCATCAGGATAGGCGATTTCGCTGAACGAATCTCGGAGCCTAAGCCCTTGCTAAACCGTCGAAGCACCATCGCAAAAACACTGAATCCTCTCCACATCAGCCAAACAGACCAACAAACTCAACACAGTTTAAGTACTGTTGTTGTGATTTGTAGCGTAAGTAGATAGTAGTATGTTGATGCACCCTGCCCATCTATGCTGACTTGGTGGTGTCATAACGCACTATGTTTGTATCCTGCATATGATACACTATCTATTTTAAATGACACCATATCATTAATTTATTAATTTTACAGCTCCAGCATCAAAGCCCATGATAAGAAACCAGGCCGGGACAGGCGCTCAGCGGGTCACAGAGAGTCGTGTTCTCCTCTGTTATGCTCTGTGGAAAATGGTAAGGATGTGAATTTGTCCTGGTATGAAGGAGAGAGAGAATCTCAGCATCGCTAGCACAGATTCCAGTGACACGTCTTTATCTCCCTCTGGAATATAAACCCACCTGACTACTGTCCTAAGCTACAACCTGTGTAGCTGCTAATCCTGTTAGCTAATCAAATACGCCCAGCTCAGGCATTAACTGAACTCTGTCCGAAACAACAGGTAAGTTAATAGTTGTTTTGTTTATTCAAATGTGAATATATGTGATCCGTATTGGTTACAAAAAGAAAACTAAGACGTTTCTCAGCTGATAATTACAACAATGTATTAACACGCCAACGTGTTTATAAAGTAAAGTTAATATTAAACGTAATATAAATACTGTTATTAACAGACTCGTGTCACGAAAGTTTCAGAGTCGATCTCTTCAGTGTTGACTCTGGTAGCTGCTTCTGGTACCTGCTGGACTGATTGTGGCTCATGTTGTGTGGTTTCTGGAGAAAGACGCCGAATCAACAAGGCAAGAGACACTCCTCTTATATTACCCACATCATCTGTCTGTTTTATTATTTATAATTGATACGGTGGCTGCTATTTTGTACAATTTCACTGGCACTTCTAACTGAATATGTATTCTGTCTGTGTCTACGTGTGTAGTTTATCCAGTACGGACTTACGTTCTGAACTTGACACTAAATAGAAAACAGGCACATTCTCAGTATTCAGAGGAAGCTCATACGGTAAGTTTAATAGAGTTCTCGCTACTCGTATTTTGTAATAAAGTTCGAATCCATCATATGAAGTATAACTGTGCTTATGATTAAAATTCTTTTAGTCAGATTTAATTGTATGTCCTTAATAAATCTGACTGTGTCTGCTACTTGTGGGGGAATGGTGTGAGCCCTTTTCAGATACGATCTAAGCATTTAGTTCTAGCTTAACAGCCATCAGCAGCTGCATAGCCAGTTGTGGAGGCTCCATAAGTCTCTGGTGGTTTGGATGAGCGGCTATGGAGGAAACTCCAGTGACGTGCTCCGCACAGTACCCCGACCTTTAAGCAACCTTTGATAATTTAATGTAATGATTAAAGTGTGAGGACCGAGGCCAGAGTGGAGAGCTGCTTTATACTTAGTGGTAGTGATTTAATCTGCAGTCGTACCAAATAAGCAGTAGATTTTAGATACTCAACGGTTTCACTCCCAGAAGCCATATTTATTTATGTCTTCTTACTGTTATAATTGCTTTTGTGCCCATGAGTTTTCTGTGACCAGATTATACTGCTGTGTGGTACATGGATAAACACAGTGTGGAGTGGAACTGAAGACCTGTGCATGCCGCTGCCAGTGTACCTTTTATACAGCTATAAGGATTGCTACTCTGTAATTCTCAACCATCATGGTAAAGACTATGCACTCAGGCGTGAAGTTAGATTGTTGATTGCTTCAATTCAGTAATTCTGTAACAGGACTCCTGTTTTGTAAGAACATGTTGCTGATAGCATGTTCTATTATATTTTCTATGGACATTTATTATATCTTGTTTTTTAGAGATTATAAAACGGATAAAGATTATCAGTGTACGAAGTTACTGTGATCCTCGTGGACTGTACACTAAAATGTGAATACATATTTTTGACTGGTGTGTGTTACATGATCCTGGTGATCTGGCTGTTACTGATGTTAGGTTCTCTGAGAGCTTGAAAAGTAGAAACACCTAAAAAAGAAAAATGTGGTATGTGTCATGACTAGTCAATGTCTTAGCTGCCAGTTGAAACCTGAACAGTGTTCTTAATGGGAAGTAAACACACGGTCTGCGCCTACTACTATAACCTGTTGAACCTGCACAACCGTAAGTCAACTAACAGGCCAGCACTAATGTAACTAGGTGGCTCCTCTCAATATGGCAGGAGCAACCGGGTGCAGCCACTATCACATGTCACAGTTAGAGGAACTAGATTCTCAATAATATAATCTATTTTACTAATATAGCTGTAATACTTTAGTAGGTCATTTCTGTGTAGTTACTAGAGAGTGCACCTACTGGTTGACTGACTGGGATTACAGACTGGATAACTTAATTGCTACTTAATGGCTGTTTTCACCTGGAAGTTAAATAAACCGATGCCTTTATGTTCTGTGGTCGGTGCCACTCTAGCCACAGTTCCGGCAGTCAGCAGCCCCCCAGTCTCAAACATTAAAACTGGAAGTGGGGGTTCTAGCTCGAAAAACTAGGCTTCACTCTGTCTCTAAAGCTTTTATACGATCAGTGACAATAATAAGTTGTTAGTCAAGAGATCAAATACACATCAACAGCCATAGATACTAACTATGAAGCAGCTACGCTCACTACACTTTCCAGTGATACATTGTTTTTAGATTACCTTGTACAACTTGAAATACAGTGTGGAATATGGGTGAGCTCAGACTGAAATCAATCCTGATACATTCCAAATGCATCATACTACAATGTTTCACGTTTTGTATATCGTGTTACTTAGATTTACTCTCTGTAAAATATTGACCGATATGCATCTTCATTTATATATCTTAGACATAATATCCTATCCATATATATATATTCATTGTTTATGCAATGCATCATGGGCATGACATGCTAAAGCCCAGCCCTGGCGCAGGCATGTGCCACATCAGCTTGTGCTCGTTTTTTTGAAGATGAGCTGAAAGAGTCCTGATGGAGCCAAAGAGTAGTGTTTGACTATTAGCTCGTATAAAATGGATTAGAATATTAAAATGTTCATGACAATTCAAGTACACTTCAGGTTGTCTTCTCGTACCTTGCTCTGCTGTAAGTCTGATTTAATTAAAAACTGTCCCACGAAATGAGCAGCTCTCAGATAGCACTCAGACCCGGTTTAAACACAGATCACCTTTTTGTTACGGCTCTGTATTTGAACTGTGATTACTGTGCTTGTGAATATGAATGGTGGTGTCGACTAGTATACGAAATAACAGACTTAAGTAGATTTGAGCAGTTATTAGACAGAGAGTGGAAGGTGCGGTTTATTGTGTTAGGGAATGTGGATGACCTAGGCGAGAGCTGATCATGGTGTGAACAGGATATGAACTACTGTATTACTAATGATGGATCTTTATATAAAGTGTGATTGGATGTAGCTTGAACCGTTTATGAAGTACTTGAGATCCGTAAGGTTGTTCTAGGATGGTGGAGAGAGAAAGGAATGGGAGATTCAGTATCAGGTTAGAGGGGTGATGACTGATGTAGTATTCGCTCTGAGTCAGTAGTTCAGTCTTGTATAGCAGGTGTGCGGAGTAGCTTCAGCCTGGTACAGTGTCTGTTATCTTCTAAAAGGGATCGCTCAAAAACCCACACCGGAACTTGGATCTTAAACTTCAGACTGTATGTGATGCTCCTTTTGCTGTGAAGAGATCCAGCACTGTGTTGTCTATAAAGTTACAGACTGCTATTTTTATAGGCACTGTAGTTTCAGGATGATGGGGAAATCTCACTACATCCAACACATTTAATTTAAAAGGTGAAAAAAGAAGATTGGAATCAGGATCAGGTAGATGAGTGCTGAACTGTTAACTAGCGTACTTAATCACTAGTAATAGTCAATAACTATTCGGGATCATACAGTCCAAGTTTTCTTTTGCAAATTAATGGAATATAATGTCTATAATTATTTAACATTGTAGGATACAAATGAGCTGTAATTATAGACTGTAAATGCAACCACTATGAGAAAAAAATCTGGACTAAATGAGCCTACTTACATTTGTGTCGGTCTGCGTGTGTGGGCTCGGAGAAGAGGTTATCAGACTGCAGGAGCTGGAGGGAAACACTGTAACCATCCACAATGGAGGAATTGGAGTTCAGAGTGATGCTCAGATACTGTGGTTCTATGGACCTGAGAATATAAGGATAGTGAACAGTCAGATCATTAGAGGAGAGATTATTACAGACTATAACAGAGACAGATCAGAGACAGACTGCAGCTGGACAGAACAGTGGATTCTTTAACCATCAGAACACATCAGAGAGACACGATTCTATGGAGTTATACAATATCAGATCATTACTGGAAAATCGTCATTCTGGATGTCAGTGTGATGTCTCATGGTGAGTGATATGTAAAAGCAATGGTGAGCAAAGGGAACATCTACAGATGAGGCCCAAAAAAAACTGTACGGTTCTCGTCATTTCATCATTCCATCACACAAGCTTCAAATCCGGACTTTATCTACTGTTTTATTTAAATCAATAGTAAAAGTTTGTTTGTTGGTGGGCATTTTAGTGGGATGTTGTAATTACACTCATACGATGATTTGATAGTATGTACTATTACGCGGTAGGTCATGGATACTAGTATGTGTATATTCATGACGTTGCCGTGTGGTTGTAGTGCTGTACCTGGTTTTTTAAGATGGTCCTGATCTGTTTGTATGATTTTGGTACATTCTTGATAGCTCGTATCAAAGCCACCATCATTAATAAATCAGACTGGGGCGTGCCTCAGTGAGTCAACAGAGAGTCGTGTTCTCCTCTGGCTTCTGTGGAAAAATGGGAAGGATGTGAATCTATGTCCATGGTAGGAGGAGAAGAGAGAACACTCCAGCATCACTAGCACAGATTCCAGTTATTTACTCCCTCCTGAATATAAACGCCACCTGAGCTGTTCTACCTACACTCTGTTGTAGCTGCTGAATCCGTTAGCAATCAAACAACCCAGCCTCAGCATTACACAGATGTCCCCTGTTATGAACCCATGTAGTACCTCAAAACTAGTTTTTCATTTTGCGAATGTTTGGTTACAAGCAAAAGGTGAATGTTCTATTTAAAAGCTGGTCACCTTATTTCACTACCATCCTACGATGCTCTACTAATGCGGTTACAACTTGATAATTACAGATGTGGATTACAAGATGTTTATGTAGGCTATTTTGTACAGTTCTTTTAATGTATTGTTTTCCTTATACGACTAATTTACTGCATTAAATACTGTATGTTACCGTCTCAGATTGAATGATGGTAACAGTGATTACTTCAAGTTCACTGGCTGCTGTTTCTGATAACCTGCTGGACGAACCCTGCTGCTCTATTCATATTATTTTGCTCGTGTTTCTGCGAGTGAAAAGAAGTCACGCAGCAACATGGCAAGATAACACATCTTCTTAGTGTTCCCTTTATTATTTATGATTAATGCACTATGACTGTAGTTGGTACCTTTGTCCAAAACACACTGTCTGTATTCTTTGTGTTGTAGTTTTCATCAGAAAGCTGGGTTGAATTACATTGAAGGTAAATAGTGCCTCTCACTCATATCAGAAGGAACGAAATTCATATGGTAAGTTTAATAAAAATACAGATTTAATAGTTTAACCCATGTGCTGTAATGATACACACTTAATAATCATGAAGACACTGATGTTTTTCAGATAGAGATGAATTGTAAATTGTTTGTTTTTGTTGAAATTATCACGTTTATCTGTTCTAAATGATATAACAGAGAACAGCAGGTTGAAGCTACTTAACTGCGTGTCTTCAAAGTTATAGCATTATAACCCAATTCCACCATGTTTCAAAAACGGAGAAGTTACACATATTCTCTATATGAAGAATTATGCACTAGTTACACAATATATTAAACCTATAATACATTAAATGAATTAGTCCATAGAGTAACAACATAAAATCAAATACTTCTGACTGCCTTGTCCTGTGTCATGTGGGCAGTTTTTCAGATACAAGCTAAACAGCCCGACAGAAGGCAGGTTGAGACCCCACACTCGAGGTGTTTAACGACCATGACCGAATAGAATATCACCTTAGATCCTTCTCCTCACTGCAATCTGAACTGCCAGAATGCAGATATGAAATACACACGTGATGTCAGTTTTGTTGTTGTGTGTTACTAGTTCTGTTACTGGGACAGTTTAAAATGCACCTTTGAGATGCTACACAATTTAATACGAAGCCTGACATTAATAAACAAGCTGTGGTGTAATATAACTAATCAGCAATCTAGATTTTGCGTCATGTGTATTATGCTTTCCACTAAAGATGTAAAGACTAGCTGTGTCTTATTTGTGAAACTGTTTTATTGTTAGTGGTTGTTGAGTAATTGAGTCATATTATAATAGAGGTATTAGATTTAGATACTCAAGGTTTTCACACAGTAGCCACAATGTTAAGTCTCTATTAAGTGTTCATTAAGTTTTACCACTTATGAGTTCTCTCATTCGTTTTACTTGCTGTGTTTGTAACAGATAAAACCGCTGTGGCAGAGTGAACAGAAGACCAGCGTACCTTCGGCCGGTGTACTTCAGTTATGAGGATGTAACTTTTTGAACCATTAGTTTATATATATATACATATTATGATTTTATTAATTCCTTTATTTAGGTTTAATGTGTGAATGTATATCCGCGTGTCTGTGACTCTCACCCACACTTACCCCGCCTGTGTGTTATTGGACCCCCTACTGTTGTGATATGCGACTTTGCAGTTACTGGTCTCGCCCTTAATAAAGCAACTCTATTAAATGCCATCAGCTTTCTGATGTTTATTGTTAATGCTGGAAATATGAACTGAATGTCTATAGTGATATTGTTAAAAAGTGTTAATGCAACCCAAACATTCCTGTGACTTCACATATAGCAGGTGGACAGGGAAGTGGTGTGTGGGGCTCCATGTGAGGTAAGGTGTTAGGCAGAAAGTGTAAAAATGAAACATACACACCTTCAATTCAGCTTACACTGCTCATTAATGGCATTTCTGAATCAGAAGGAAGTGTTCAATGCCTATAGTGGATCTATAAGCACACAACAATAACACAGTAAAATATATCATTCCCATTTTACACACCTACTGTGTGGGATGGACAGAGGAACGTTTCCAGATCTGAAGGGAGAGTGAAGCCTGATGTTCTCCTCTCTCTCAAACATGAAAGTGCTGTCTATCTGATGGGGACAGTTCTGATGATCTACTCAGTCTTACAGGGGATTATTAGGTATAGAATTTTCTCTGTTGCTTTTAAACATCTATTTATTACCAGTTTTTGAATGTTTGGAAATTTGAATTTGATTGATGTTCCTCCTAATTATATAAAAAAAATTACATTGCATCTAATCTCCTCCTGAATGAAAGAATGTACCTAATGGCCGGTTTGACAGGACGTTAAATAAATGAAGGGTGGTCTTTGACTAGTGCACAGGGGTTTATGTCTGTGGTTTGAGCTCTCTCGTCACAGTGGCAGCAGTTAGCAGTCCTCCACTCTCACACATTAAAACGGAAATGGTGGGTTTCAGCTTAAAATGAGGCCTCAGTGTATCTAAAGGTTGTATACCAGGACAATGATAGTGGAGGTATTTACAATACCCTTAAAATATTATATTCTTTAAGCACTGATTGTTTTGATTTTATTTTTTAAAGAAAACAATGTTGTTAATGAATGTTAAAATAGCTTGTGATAGAGTTTAATAAAGGACTAATAGATAAATCACTAGTGCCATATAACCACATAATATAACACAACATGTTTATCATAAATATACAAGACACTGTAATCATAATTTCATGATATTTTAATAATGGATATCACTCACAGCCCTGTATCATAATCTAGCTGTACTGTCTAACACAGCTCCTTACACAGTGCAGTGTGATCATGGCCTCAGCCCATCCCAGCATGTGCACATCCACTCTGTTCTTCTCTTTAAGGCTGAGAAGAAGACGGAGGACGGAGTTTGACAGTTAGTTACGGAGTCTTGTTGATTAGAATGGCTGGTTAAAATGATCTCAGGATACAGGATTCCTGCAGCTCTCCTTCACCTGCTCTACTGTAAGTCTGCTTTAATCCTCACACTGTTCCAGGAAAACGAGGAGCTCTGAACTCTCCGTTAGCACTCAGTCTGGTTTAACACAGATCTGCTTCTGTGTTACTGCTCTTGGTTTGAACTGTGATTATTGTGTCTGTAAATATGAATGTGTTTATACAGTACAGTAGAAGTGGAAGAAGGTGTATCTGTATTAGATGATGAGCTATCAGTGTGACATACAATCATATTAATAATGGATCTTTGTATAAATTAAACATTCAAGAAGTAGTGAGATTACCCAGGATGATGGAGGGATGAAAGAAAGAATTAAAGGGTTAAGATCAAGTGGATGAGTGCTGAACTAAAATATTGTTATTTAATTTCAGAAATGAACTGATACAGATTATTGTCTGTATGTGAGTGTATCTAGACTAATATGTTCTACTTACCTTGTTTCAGGTCTGCTGTGTGTAGCTGGAGAAGAGGTTATCAGACTGCAGGAGCTGGAGGGAAAAACTGTAACCATCCATACTGGAGGAACTGGAGTTCAGAGTGATGCTCAGATACTGTGGATGTACAGATCTAAGGATGTAGATATAAAGATAGTGGACAGTCTGGTCATTAGAGGAGAGATCATTACAGACTATTACAGAGACAGATTCAGAGACAGACTGCAGCTGGACAGAACCAGTGGATCTTTAACCATCAGAAACATCAGCAGAGAAGATTCTGGAGTTTATAAACTACACATCATTACTGGAAGTGTCTCGGTCTGGAGTTTTAGTGTTGGTGTTTATGGTGAGTAAGTATTATGTTCTCCTTCATAGTTAATGCAGAATGAGAGACAGCATGAACGAGAGAGCTGGACTGAGACTGTAACCACTACAGCTACAGTTGTATACAGGCTGTATTACATATTTAAATGTTTCGGTGTGTTTTCTTCATTCAGCCAACCAGTTCAAGCAAACACCATCCAGTGTAATTTTTGTTGATTTTTACGTTTGAATGTATTTAATTAACAGGGTCAATACACATTAATCAGCATTAATATTTCATAATGTAACTGTGACAGATTTAGCCAACTGGTCATTTTCATCTGCAGTCCCTGGGCAGGTTGGTGTTGTTAAAAAATATCAGTCCATTTCAGACAAGCAAAAAAATGACACAAATACATCACAAGGCACAGTTGAGTAATCTTTAAGACAACACACACAAGTACACAAAACACACCACATATTACATAATTAAACATTGTGCTGACAAACCTGTGTTTCCAATACCTGTGTTTTTATATTGTATTCTAATGGTTTAAAGCCTTCTTGCATCAATTGGAATAGAGTTCCATTTGTGACGTACGGAAAAAAATCAGACTGGCCAAAAGCTTCTTTTCCTTAAGGGTATTGTGTTGTCACCTCTTGTACTGGAACTTGCAGGCCTATGTCTAACTTTATACACAAATTCCTCTAAAACTGGAGGCACTAAACCATTTATTTCAAATTTTGTATACAAGCAGTACATTTCACGAGACTCCTCCTGCCTAAAAGACCATACTTAGTTTAGGGATTTGACAATTTTACTCCTTATCTCAAACTTTCATTACTTGCTTAAATACCATTTCAATCTGCCAAAGATTTGTCTTACATGTCTGAATTTGTCTTATATGTCAGCTGGTTTGGTAATAAGTAATATATGGTAGATATATATATAGAGATGTAGACAAGATTTATTCAGTCTGAAATATACACCATAGCATCAGAAAGCTTATAAGCAGTCTACTGGTTATCATTTGCATGCACAAAAAATAAATGTGCCATCTGCAAAAATGTGGCAAGTAACCCCAGGAGGACAGACATTTGGAAAATTATGAACATATAAACTAAACAACGATGGGCCTAATATTGACCCCTGAGGAACTCCAACCTCATGATCTAAGTATCTACATGCTGAATTACATATCCATAATCATTGCTTTCTATTCTCTAAATAAAACATGTCTATTTATGAGCTGATGGTAATATATATATATTATATATTATATTAAAATTTAACAATTAACTTACAATTTTATAATTCAATCAAACGCTTTTCTCAAATCAAGGACAACTGCAACAACACCCCTTCTGTCCAACTTCGCTTTAACCTTTTTGAAAACAAGTAGTTTGCGGTATGTATGAAACCAGCTGTTCAGTTGCCCATTGTTCTACAGCTTTAGATAGCACATGGAGGATGCTTACTGACCTGTAGTAGTTGAGGTTTATTGATTTCTAATTTAATGCATCATGAAAACGCACCGAAATTCACAAAAGACTGGTTTCACTGACTTACATTAAAATTAATTTTGTTTTTTGCCCTATCCTGTAAAGTTACATGTCCTGTAAAACATTTTTGAGACAAGTGATTTTGAAGACTGTAGGTTTGTAGTGTTAGTGGTTAATAGTATCGTTGTGTATTGGTGGTGATGGTGGTGATGATGATGGTGATTGTAGTGCAGTATGTAACTATTTTACTGACTCTGATCTGTTATATAATGTGGTTCTGTGTTTCACAGCTCCAGTATCAAAGCCCATCATAAGAAATCAGGATGGGAGGTGCTCAGTGAGTCACAGAGAGTCATGTTCTCCTCTGTGCTCTGTGGAAAATGGGAAGGATGTGAATTTGTCCTGGTATGAAGGAGAAGAGAGAATCTCCAGCATCACTAGCACAGATTCCAGTGAACGTCTTTATCTCCCTCTGAATATAACCCACCTGAGCTGTTCTACCTACACCTGTGTAGCTGCTAATCCTGTTAGCACTCAAACATCCCAGTTCAGCATTTCAGAACTCTGTTATATTAACACAGGTAGGTTAAATTCAGTTACCCTTACTTTGCTAGTTCCTCTGATGCTCTACTGATGCAGGTATACTTGATAACTAAAGATGCTGATATACAGATGTTGAACACAAAACACACGTTTGCCATTTTCTGTTATTTATTATTTTGTATTATATACATATTATTTTCTATTGTTCCTTTTCACTTATTTACTGCAATAAATGTTGCTTTAACAGTCTCAGATACGAAAGTTTATAGAGATCCCTTCAACAAACTGGCTGCTGTTCTGATACCTGCTGGACTGACTGTCACTCTATTAATAATATTATTTGTGAAGAAGTCAAAGCAACAAGGCAAGAAATACATCTTCTCTGTTTTCCACATCAGCTGCCTCTTATGAGGTGTGATTTTGTATATGATACCGTTTTTATGTTTGCTGCACTTCTAATATATATTATTCTGTCTGTTTTGTGTGCAGTTTATCAGAAAACACAGCTGGATTACACAGTAAAAAAAACAAAGTAAAAAAGAGTGCATTTCAGTGTTCAGAGGAAGCTCATATGGTAAGTTAATTTTAAAGAATAATGTGACTATATGATTTTATGACCATGGAAACACTGACATATATCTATTACACTGCACTAAACATCAGCTAGAGAGGAACAGAAGTTGTTTATGTTGAAAGTATTACATCATATTGAGTTATTCTGACTGATATCACAGAGAATAGCAAGTGAAAGCATTAGCATATGTGTCTCAATGTTAGCTCAACTTCTGGCTTTACACATACTGCATTAAGTAGCGCCAGTTACACTAAAATCTACCAGTGCAATAACATACTTCACTGTTTTATGCAGTTATGCACTAGTTATACTGTTCTGTACCAGAACATAATCAGAGGTATTATTTATCTGACTGTGTATGTGTGGGGGAGGGGAGCCATTTCAGATACAAGCTTTCAAATACAAGTTTGAGCTAAATGGCCACAGAGGCAGGATGAGACACCCAGGCTGGGTGGTTTAACGGACCTGGAACAGAAACTACTTTAGATCTTCTGTTACCACATCTGAACTACAGAATGTAGAAGCACTGGGATGCAGTTAGGAATCCATAAATATATGGTTTAATGTGTTTATGGGGAATTCCAGTAAATTCCTCAACTCCACTTAACCTTTTGGATGCACTAGCATGTAAATTGCCAGTCAGCGTTGAGGCTGTTATAGCCACAAAGGAGCTTCAAATTCAATGTTTTGGAAGGGGATATATAAAATACATGGTCATGTGTCCACATAAAGTCTATATTGACATATCTTTGTCGGTGGCAGGTGTAGCAATGTATGTGATGTGCTGAGGTACATTTACTGACCACCACAGAATCCAGAGTAACCAAAGAAGCACTAAAGAGAATTAAACAAGTGCTAATGTAACAGTCGGTATTTTCTAATGATAAGGTTGTGTACTGAAACCGACTTAACATTTCCACCCATTCCTTTCTTTCCTGAGAAACTACAAGTCCGTCAGGTTTGATGGCTAGAGTTCCCCTTCCTTTGCTTTTTCTGGTTTTTGTGGTGCTAAACAATACATTTGAATTTGGCAAAATATGGGTTCTTATACTTCTTACAACACAGAATGGTTATCTAACACTCATGTTCTGGCATCTTATTCTTTCCCAGTCCTAGTGATCCTACCTTGCATATCATTAGTACAGTGTAGTAACTCAGTGTTTCAAAGATTATATTGTGCTATTTAATGTTAATTCAATCCAGACTCAGTTTAATAATCACTAATCCTCCCCCTGATAAGATGATTTAGATTCTGACTTTGATCAAAATATCTGATAAGGATGTTTTCCCATTCCATTCACACTCTCCATTCGGTGTATGGTTTGTCCATTCTGTACTGTAGAAACGCTGCAGCTCTACATGGCAGCCTCAGTTGATAAACAACCTGGTCCTATGTAGATTTGAAGGCCTCATTCCAAGCTAATAACAATACAATCATTTCTATTTCTACTTATTAACACACTGCTCCTAATTGTCAGCCATCCTAATTGTCTTACTGAGGATTTCCAGGGTAGTATTGAATAAATTAATTAGATTAGAAGCTAGCTCAGATATTCAAGATTATTATTATTATTATTATCTCATGAGTTTCTCACCAGACTATAATGCTGTGTTTTACAGATACACAAGATGGGAGTGTCAGAAGACCAGTGTACCTTGGTGGTGTACTCAGCTATAGTGATGTAACTCTATATTTTACCATCAGTTTATGTGTTTTTACAGGTTTAATGTTTTTCTTTATTGCTTTATTCAGTATAATGTAACAGTGTCCTGCTGTTTAGGACACTTGTTCCATTTGTGTACTTGGTGTGTCTGTTAGACTTTGAACATGTAACTTCTCCTGCTTGTAGTGGATAAAGATGATCAGTGTAGAATTCTGTGATCCTGTAAATGACAGTAAATGCAGGACCTCTTTCAGACTTCAGTTTGTATAATGATCCGATGGTCTACTGTCACTGATGCTGGTGTAACAGTAGAAAAACCTGCAAAATAGAAAAATAAATTGTTGTTTTAAAGCTGATGGTATGTGATGGTGTTGCTTTGTCCCCACATGTATTTTTTATTGGCTACCAGCGACTTCTGAAAACCTACTAATCCTTTGGGCAGAGATGTATTTACTTCTTCTTGTTGGCAACCTTCTAAAACCAAACTCCAACGTCTACACATCTTTATAGGTACTTAGACAAGAACCATCAACGCAGCTGTAATAAGCAGCAAACCTTGTGTAGCTCACTTTAGGACACAGGCTGAGATCTTCACTGATCTTCACTTATTATTCTTTTTATTGTGGGCAAAAGAACATAAACAGCTTTACACCTTATTACAATAACAATTATGCAACAGCAACAACGATATCGCCCTCTACTGTTCAAGATGTGTTTTACAATGCACACAGTAAATCTTCCAGTGTATTAAATACTAAAGTATTCCTTAATGAAATATCGTACGGTGAAATATGAAACGGAGTACATGAACTTGCATTGCACAATAAAGCCTACTGAAGGCAGCAGCACTCAGGTGGAAGGCAAGCAGCTGCCTGTTCATATGCAAACCCTTTTTAGGACTCTTTTAATGACCCCTGACACTGAAGTCATAAAGGCCAACTAGTTGGATGACTGTTCTCAGTCCTGCAGCACTGCTGTGTCTGATCTACTCACACCAGTACACCACACACTAACATACCACCACCACGTCTGTGACACTGAGAAGGATGCAGTGCTGAGAAGGATCCACCACCCATGCAATACCTGGTGGCCCTGTGGGGGTCCTGACTATTAAAGAACAGGGGATAACAAAGTCTTCCTAGTCACATGACAGCACTGTCATTACTCACTGACAACAACTTTAGGTTTGAATGTCCAAAAGATAAGCTGTGAAGTTTCCATAGTGCAGGAATAGAATGTGTCGGGAAGTTTCCAGTGCATGCATAGGATGAAATGTTTTGCCCAGAGGAAAAAGACCCGTGACTGGGGCCACAGAAAAACATGTGATGTTAGGTGTAAGGGATTCGGGGAAATCTCTCTCTCTTTCTGAGAAGTACACAGAGGGGGTAAATTCCACATTTACATATTCCATATTTGTTCAGTCTATAAAACCTAGGGTGTGTCTGCCTTTGGGAGAGAGTCAGATTGGACGTGAGGCTCTCCCAAGCAACTGGAGTGCTTGTAGAATGCTGTCTGCAATAAAATGATCTATTCCACCAAGACAGTATTTCAGAGCCGTCTCTTCAACACCAATACACCATCTTCAGTTCACCACAGCTGCACACTGGAGCCAGAGCCGGAATGACCCAACGCAGAGTCCAAGTGCTTGTGTTGGTTGCACTTTCTAAACATTTTCAGTGGAGAGTGAAGCTCGATGTTCTATCTCTCACAGATGAAAGCTTTAAGTGCTGTTTATCTGATAGAGACAGTTCTACAGGTCTACGAGGTATGAATAACTTGAACCTAATGCTCATTTTGGCTGGAATGAAGGGTGGTCTTTGACTTTTAGCACAGTACTTTATGCTTGTGGTTGGTGCACCTGAGTTCCAGCAGTCAGCAGCCCCCCAGTTTCACACACTGAAACGGAAATAGTGGGTTTCAGCTTAAAATGAGGCCTCAGTGTGTCACATCGGAAAGGTATACAACTGGACAATGAAAGTGAAGATGGATTGTGTTCTATTATAAATTGATCTCCAGTGCACACAGGATATAGCTTATGAAACGAAGATTCCTTGTTTTACAGCAGGATATTCAGCCTTTAGCATGACCTATAATGACTGTGTGAGTTTGAAGGTTGAACAGATGTTGAGATCATCCTCCTGATTTCTCTCTGATACTTCAGCCTTACATACTAATTATGAAGCAGTTGTACCAGTTTGCAATCTGTTGCCCTTCACTATAATACAACTGTACTGTTATCTTAAAGTACAACATAATGAACCTGTATTTAATAACAGCTTATTTAATAATGATGTATGATCAGTCATCTTTTAATAACACTGGTATACAGTAATTCCAGCTGTTTGTAAAACTGTTATTTCCACAGTGCATCATGGGGCACCCAACCTAACCCCACCCAGCTCAAATACATCCAGCCCTGAGTGTTCTTCAGTTCTTCTGTAAAGCTGAGTAGAAGATGGAGGGTGGAGTTTGAGAGTTAGGTACTGAGTCTTATTGATTAGGATGGCTGGTTAAAATGATCTCAGGATACAGGATTCCTGCAGCTCTCCTTTACCTGCTCTGCTGTAAGTCTGCTTTAATCCTCACACTAGTCCAGGACAACGAGGAGCTCTGAACTCTCAGTTAGCGCTCAGTCCGGTTTAACAGAGATCTGCTTCTGTGTTACGGCTCTTGATTGAAACTGTGATTACTGTGGCTGTAAATATGAATGTGTTTATACAGTGAAGTTGAAATGAACACAGCTGTGTCTGTATTAAATGATGAGCTATCAGTGTAAAATACAATCATATTAATGATGGACCTTTCTATAAATTGTGTTGGACATAGCTTTTAAGATTTAGGAAGTAAGGTTGTTCAGGATGATGGAGGGATGAAAGTAAGAATAGCAGGATCAGGTACATGAGTACTGAACTAAAATATAGTCATCTGTCTTCAGAAACGAGCTGGTATGGAGTATCGTCTGTATGTGAGTATAACTGGACTAATATGATCTACTTACATTGTGTCAGGTCTGCTGTGTGTAGCTGGAGAAGAGGTTATCAGACTGCAGGAGCTGGAGGTAAACACTGTAATCATCCATACTGGAAGAACTGGAGTCCAGAGTGATGCTCACATGCTGTGGATGTATAGATCTGAGGATGTAGATATAAAGATAGTGGACAGTCTGATCATTAGAGGAGAGATTATTACAGACTATAACAGAGACAGATTCAGAGACAGACTGCAGCTGGACAGAACCAGTGGATCTTTAACCATCAGAAACATCAGCAGAGAAGATTCTGGAGTTTATAAACTACAGATCATTACTGGAAGTGTCTCGGTCTGGAGTTTCAGTGTTGATGTTTATGGTGAGTAAATATTATAATGTAATCGTTACGGTTAATGTAGAATGAGACACAGAATGAATTACATAGGTCTATACTTTAGACTACAGTATGTCTCCATTGGAGCAGCGGCTACAATACAGCAGTTCTGGTTGAATTTTGATATTTATCGTTACCCAGTCCATGCCCAGTAACTAATTTAAGTAGTCCATGGTGTTGATGTTTTATGTAGTTAAATACATTAGCACCTGGGTAGCTCCTTTAGCAACAGGCTGCTTTACCCTAAATGCATTAAGGAGCGGTATCGCAGATTCTTTCTTCCTGCTGCTGTTAGATTATACAGCCAGCACTGCTCCGGGCACACACAGAACACTGCCTCACTTTCCCATGTGCAATTTAACATTTAATGTGTTTCAGTTTTATTATTTATTGTTTTACATTGTGCTGTCCATTTGTCTATTTTTGTACCTTATGTGCCTTGTTATCCCTTTGCTGCTGTAACACTGTGGGACGAATAAAGGATTATCTGATCTTAACAGTACACAACAGTATGATAAAAGATGGTATAGTAAGTTAGCTTTGTTGATATATTTATTTATATAGCACATTTAACAAAACTGCCTTGACTGTTAAGTGCTGTACAGAGTATATATATATATATATATATATATATATATATATATATATATATATATATATATATATATATATATATATACATATATTAATATAACAAACATATATTTATATAAACATGTATATCTATAAATATAGCTATAAACATGCACATGAAATTAAAAAGCCATTGTAAAAAGATATGTTTTAAGTCTTTAAGTCTGACTGAAAGAGAAGGAGCAGACCTATGGTATGATGAATTCATGATTACAATATTAAAAATTTAGCTGTTCCTCGCTCATGTGCTCCAGCAAGAGAGCAACCATGTGATGTTCCAATATTTTTTTAATATGATGTACTAATAATGTATTTGCTCATATACTTGCTCATTTTCTTCAGAGAACAGTTAAAATATTTAAAAAATATATTTTTCACAGCTCCAGTATCAAAGCCCATCATAAGATATCAGACTGGAAGTCGCTCAGTGAGTCACAGAGAGTCGTGTTCTCCTCTGTGCTCTGTGGAAAATGGGAAGGATGTGAATTTGTCCTGGTATGAAGGAGAAGAGAGAATCTCCAGCATCACTAGCACAGATTCCAGTGAACGTCTTTATCTCCCTCTGAATATAACCCACCTGAACTGTTCTACCTACACCTGTGTAGCTGCTAATCCTGTTAGCAATCAAACAGTCCAGCTCTACATTACAGACCTCTGTCCTAATGACACAGCAGGTAGGTTAAAATCATTATTACACTGATTGTTGCTTTAAAGGTGTTTCCAGTCCGAGCTGGTTTCACTAGTTGCTCTGATGCTCTACTGATGCAAATCCACCTGATTACAGTCTCGGATCAGAACGTTAAGGAACCCCTCCAGTCAGTGCCTGCTGTGCTGATAGCTGCTGGACTGATTGCTGCTCTCTCTGTATTATCTGTGTGGTTCTGGAAACAGAAGACAAAGCAGCAAGGCAAGAACTACATCTAGTTCTCCTACAGCGGTCTGTTATTATGTCTGATTGTGTATGTGATATAGTTTCCATACTTGCTGCTAAATATTACTCTGTCTCTGTGTGTGTAGTTTATCAGAAAGCTGAGCTGAATTACCCTGAACTGAAAAGCACATCTCAGTATTCAGAGGAAGCGTATACGGTATGGTACACTCTGTATGATCATATGTACATTCATGTTCTTTAATTCACCGCAAACATTAATATACAGATAGAATGGAGTATGAGCTAAATAGTGTCAAGCTTCCGGGTTTCCCCCTCGGTCTACAAGCTCCCGAACGCCATCTCCCAGAACCCCCCCGATGACGTCACAGTCACATGTCTGCTCTCACCCAATCACGTCCCGCTTTCCCGTTCGTCACCCCCAGATTACTAATCACACACACCGGTTTGGGATCATGTCTGTTTGGTTATATACCCCTGGTCTCTATACAGACTTCGCCGCTCCTGTAGCGTGTCGAGCGTGCTATCCACTGTTATTCCTGTTTGCTATCCCGGTTCTGACTCTGTGTTTGTATTCTGGTTTTTACCTTTTTTGTTTTGGATGCTGGATCATGTTGAGATTGACCGCTAACCTGCTAATGAAACAAGTTGGACAGTGCAGTATACATAATAGTAGATTTAGATGCTCAGTGTTTACATTTAGATGCTACATTTTATCTTATTAGTTTTATTGATGTTATTAGTATTTTGTAATAAGTTTCTCACCAGATTAAACTGCTGTGTTTTACAGATAACCTGTGTGGGAGTGACAGAAGACCAGTGTACCTTGGTGGTGTACTCCGCTATAAGGATGTAGTTTGTCACTTCATCTGTTTTCATGTTTACTGAGTGATTTTTGTCAAAAGCTAATATTCAAGTATTATTCTGTAAAATTTGCTGTTCTAGAACATATGACTCCCTTTTATGTACTTGCTTAGTTTCATTACACTATGACTAATTATGAATAATTAAATGGGTAGAATGACCAGTGTAGAGATTTGTGATCCTGTAAATGACCTCTTTCATAGTTATTTGTCTTTCATAGTGTTTATTGATCTGATCATGCGACTTCCACTGATGTGAATTCTGTGAGCTCTGCTCTTCTTTTATTATTAATATTGTAATAAAATATACACATTATCCGCACCATTACAGTCTAGCAACAAATCAGCATCAGCAACTACAGTAACATTTGAACTCTACTGTTCAAAGTATGTATTACAATGAGCTGTATTACTATAAAAACACTTTCAGCTCCACTTAGGCTTTCTGTAACATCTTTATTTCTATATTTCTAAACTCATCAGTCATAACTTTATTACAGCTTTCAATTTTAAAAGAAATCTGCAGGGATATTTTTCAACTGCAGGTTATTTATCTACCAAGTTTTGGTAAGGTCTGGGACTCTGGAGTGGTCAGTCCCACTGGTCTGGAGAAACACCTGCAACTTCTTTGTTTCATGAGGTCATAGTCTCACGTTTTGTCAGTGAGGCAGATTCTTAAACCAGCTACACATCCTTTCCAGACCACTCAGTAGCGTTGAGGTGTCTTCTCACATTGGAAAGGAATGGGACAGAAACACCTGGGACATTTTCCAGAACTGAATCAAAAGTGGAAGCTTAATGTTCTTCTCCCTGCTGTTTACTGAGTTTGGGACATAGTTTTGGATGGTCTATGGGGGACTTACATAGACCACATTTGTTCATATGTGTATTAAATTTGCTGTTTTTATAAATGGGACACTAGAGGGATGCTCATGCACTTGCAGTTTGGTGTTGCCACTGTGTGTTGCTTTATCGGTGACAGTGTCCATCCATATCTGAAAAAAGATCCCCAATGTGGCTGCAGGTTGTCTTTCCACGATAAGCAGTTGGAATTATTCAATCCCAACCGTGAGCCAAGAGTGCTTCTGTTACTGGCCTCAAGTAAATCAAGACTGGACATCTGAGAACAGTGGTTGGTGTAGCTCAGCGGATAACACCGCTACCCACTTTGGAACCCCTCACCAACATGTGGGAGACTGGGGGTTCAAATTCTGATCTGAGTGGCTGTGCTGTGTCTACACCAGTAAGAGTCCTTGGGGCAAGACTCCTAACACTACATTAGCCTACCTGTAATATTGAATACGACCTTGTAAGTCACTCTGAATAAGAGGGTCAGCTAAATGCCATTAAATGAAGAACTATGCGACACAGACTTCATACAGTTTGAGTTGTTTTTCAGAAAATCAGTGGAAAGAATGAACCAAATCACCTGTGGATGTTTATCAGATGTGAAAGCAAGAGTGGAGCTTGGAATGTTGCTCCTTGCTCTGCAAAGATGAAAGCTTTAAGTTCTGTTTAACTGATGAGCAACAATTTTTGTGTGGCTCGCAAACCTAAAAAGGTAGCCAGACAGGCGTCCAACCTTATATTTTGTGACCAGGGCAGATAACTTGATGACTCAGCATGATATTAGAATTTATTTAGCTGTTAATTGGTGAGGCTGAAGTAACAGTGAATGAAACCAAGTACGCCTGGTGCAGAGTTGTAGAAGATCCCCAGCTGCCATGCAGTGCTTGAGTTCTTTCCTGGTTAAGGTAAGTGGAACTGTGCTGACTGTTAATGGCCTGTTAATCCTCATTCTTTTAGGCATTCACCCAAAGCTCATGACCATAGATGAGGGTGGGGATGTAGACTGACAAGTAAAAACAGACAGGCCTGACTTACAACTCCCGTCCTCAGCACCTCCACTTCACCACTTACCGTCCCGGTACAGCGGCCTTTCCCCAGCCAAGGGGCTGATTTCACGATCCTTCGTCCCAAGGGTGATACTTAAACTTCCATCCACATGGGGAATGCCATCCCTTTTCTGACATAAGACTCTAGAGGTGGGACTTAGACCTAGAGGTGGTAATCTGCATGACCACTAATGCTGGGAGGGTTTCATTGCAAAGAAGCCAACAGCAGACAGTAGATACATCTACAGCAGATGGGTGGCATCTTTAAGAGGGGAAATAGAAAACCAACTTTAACTCTCCTACAAACCTATGACAATGTTCTAGACAATTGTAGTCAGAATCTGTACCCAGTACGTTTTAGAACGGGTTTTTAACTGGACTCAGTGGAGCAACTTCATCTGCTGTTCTTCTACTAGTCCATACTAGGAGGGATCATGGTTGAAGAGGAACGACCAGGAGAGTCGGTAAAGGTTACTCCGGGATTTAACTTATTTTTTACTCTGATCACAC
>JAMWET010002004.1:135000-168669 GCA_024036415.1 Prochilodus magdalenae | reverse complement strand
TGGATAGTGGGACTGTGTGTTCACCAGGTATGGGAAATACACATACCAAAAGTCATGGGATTTGGGAATGCCCAAATCTGAATATACTGTGCGGTGTTATCTTGTGAGTGAGGTTGAACACTGACCAGCGTGTTCATGCCAAGGTAATGTGTGAAGGTGAGCGTTTAAAAACAAGGCATGATGGTGGGGGCCAGGCAGATGGGGCGTTCCATGTCCGACGTTGGACGAAGCATTTTAGATTCCTCGATCCACAGTGTCAGTTTGTACTGGGAATACATCATAGAGAGCATCACCACACAGAGTGGATGGCACAGTGGCCGGCAACATATAGTGGAAAGACGATTAACAGACAAGCAACTCTGGCAGAAATCACCTCCACCTTCAATGCAGAAGACCTCACTAGTGTATCCTGCAGGTCAGTACAGTAGGCTTCAGCTTCCATGGGACTGTGATGTGGCTAACTGGTCCCTAGGGGACTTGAAGCATGGTCCGAAACAGGTCATAAACTCAACAGGCGAAAGTCACAGTCCCCTGTAACTGAAATGTACACAGCATGTACCTCCATGTGCACCAATAATCTGGATTTGTGAATTCTGTGAATGAGTTCAGTTTGGTTCCAGATTTGGTGGCTGCCTTCCTGCACAAATGCCGAGAAATTCCCTGTAGACTGTCCCACTGTGGAGGACCCGTTATGGTACCGTGCAGGGCCCAGTACAGTAGCAGATTCAGCTACTCATTCACACTATGCGGTGGCTAAAGGGTCCCTAGAGAACTTGAAGCATGCCTCGAAAAAGGTCTTCAACTAGACAGACAGATGACTCCCATCACACACTGGTCAGATTTGGTAGGTTTATTCAACTGACAGCATGCAAATAGGTGTAAAACTAAAATGAAGAAACAAAATAAAACACAAAATCAGCATAAAATATGTACAAAATAAGATATCTAACACAGATCCCCAAGCACATGGTCTAGAACTAGCCTAGCAAACCAATATGGTAACTAGCTGACTATGAAATAGCATGTCAATATCCCCTACTTCGCTGAAATGACAAAAATATGCAGAAATATATACATTATATATTTATATTAAACCATATCTTTCAAAAACACTCACAGACGATGCTTCTATAAGTGATTGTAAAAGAGGATGGATCAAGATGTTGCTGCTGCTTATACCACCATGCCAATGCTGGTCTGGCTGAAACATAGGATTCAGGGTGGCTTCCTATAAGTGTCACATGACTACCATAAATTTTAACATAACTGCCCAAATTTTAAGCCCAACCCCAAAGGCAACGGCACCACCTAGTGGCAGGAGGAGGAAATAGCACACAATGAACTTATGAAGTGAACTCAGTCCGGAACACTCCCCGCCTGGTATCTGAAAAGATGCCACCTTTAACAAGGGTAGTTAAAAAAAACATAGACCCTAATCAGTCTCTGGGGAGAGTAGTAAGACGACCTCTGAGACAGGCCGCAGAAAGGTCTTGCTGGACCCATCCCTTGCAGTCTTGATCTCCACCTTCCTTACCCTCCCGTCTGCGCTGGGGAAGGTCTTGACGATGACGCCCATGGGCCAGTCGTTCCTCTGCAACTGGTCGTTTTTCAGGATAATGACATCACCTTCTTTCAGATTGCGTTTCTCCTTTTCCCACTTCCTGCGTCTCTGCAGGGTGGGGAGGTACTCAGTCCTCCATCGATGCCAAAAGGTGTTGGCGAGGCTTTGGACCTGCCTCCACTGCTTGCCGTAGAGGTCCTTCTCGTCAAATTCACCCTTGGGAGGAGGAAGGGCACTGACCTTCTGTGTGAGAAGTGTCGCTGGCGTCAGGATGAATGGGGAGTCGGGGTCTGTGGACACAGGAACCAGTGGACGGGCGTTTAGGATAGCTGAGACCTCTGCCATGAATGTTGTCAGGACTTCATGCGTGAGCTTTACTGGGCCGACCTTCAACAGCATCGAGTCCAGGATACGCCTTGCCAGTCCAATTAGCCGCTCCCAACTGCCCCCCATGTGCGAAGAGTGTGGTGGGTTGAAGATCCACCTACACCCATTGTCACTGAGATATCCTTGCACCTCCTTGTCACTGGTCACAGAGTCCATCTGCAACTCCTTACAGGCCCCGACAAAGTTGGTGCCACAATCGCTTCTCATCTGCTTTGCTGGCCCCCTGACTGAGAAGAACCGCCGTAGAGCGTTGATGAAGCTTGAAGAGTCCATTGACTCCAGTACTTCTATATGTATTGCCCTGGTGCTCATACATGTGAAAAGCGCAGCCCATCGTTTGCTGCTAGCCAGTCCCCCTCTGGTCCGCCGTGCCGTGACCATCCATGGTCCGAAGACGTCCACACCCACGAATGAGAATGGAGGATCTGCGCTGAGGCGCTCCGCAGGTAAGTCAGCCATCTTTTGAGTCTCCATCTTCCTGCGTAGCCTTCTGCATGTGACGCAGCAATGAAGGATGCTGCTGATGCGCCGTTTCCCACTGATAATCCACAAGCCTGCCGCTCTCACAGCACCCTCAGTGAGGTGCCGCCCTTGGTGTTGGACCTGCTCATGATAGTGGCGGATGAGCAAGGTTGTGACGTGGCTCTGCCCAGGTAAGATTACAGGACTAACCTCTTTCCCATCCAGGTTTGCCTTGGACAGGCGTCCTCCAATCCTGAGAATGCCAGCAGTGTCAAGGTAAGGACACAGGCTGAGGAGCGGGCTTTGTTTCGGAATGGCTATTCCTCCCCGGATGCATTCCAACGTCTCCGTGAAGGCGTCTTGTTGGACAGCCCGTATTATGATGTTTCTGGCTTCCTCCAAGTCTTCTGTGGGACAGGGCCCTTCATGGATGTGCCAACCCTGGCAGGTGTTCCCCTGTGTGAAGGAGTGGGCAACATGCACGAGCCTAGCAACTGCTCGATTGAGTGACCGCCAGCTGGAGAACTTCTCAAAACGTGTAGGGTCAAGTTTGTCACTGGTAACCCTGTTGAGATGACAAGTGATCTGTGGGCGGACATCAGAGTCAGAGCTAGGGTCAACCAAGTCGAAGGAACTAGGTGCAGGTTCAACCTCGGTCGACGTCAACAGAAACGGTGGTCCGCACAGCCATGAGGTGTGAATTAGGCTGCCTGCTGGGACTGATCGTGACCCATGGTCAGCAGGGTTTTGGCCGGAGGGCACGTACTTCCATTGCTGAGGGCTTGTTGACCTCCTAATGCGCTGCACCCTGTTGCTCACGTAGACGTAGAATCGTCTTGACTCATTGTGGATGTAGCCTAGGACCACTTTACTATCCGAATAGAAGGTCACGGCATCAAAGATGGTGTCCATCTCATCCACAATCATGTCTGCAATCTCTACAGCCAGGACTGCAGCACACAGCTCGAGCCTTGGAACTGTTGTTTCTGGACGTGGAGCAAGCTTTGCCTTGCCGAACATGAAGCCAACCTCCACATTACTGCTTGCATCGGTTGTTCTTACATAGGCGACAGCAGCTATCGCAGTGGTGGAAGCGTCGCAGAATACACACAGCTCCTTACTGCATGCTTGGCGGAGAGAGATGGAGGTGTATTGGCGTGGGATCTTGAGCTGTTCAAGCTCCTTCAGAGAGTCCCTCCACAGCTTCCATTCTCTGTACCTTTCCTCAGGGAGAGGAGCATCCCAGTCGCATGACTCTGTGGTGAGCTCCCTCAGTATGGATCTTCCGTGAATGCTTACAGGGGCAGCAAACCCTAGTGGGTCGAACAGACTGTTTACAGTTGACAGGACCCCACGTCTCGTGTAAGGCTTCTCTGCATCAGCAACTTGGAAGGTGAATACGTCTTCCGAAATATCCCAGCTTACCCCCAAACTTCTCTGCATGGGAGGAGGGTCTGTTCCGAGATCCAGGTCTTTCATCCCCTTAGCCAGATCTTCAGGAGGGAAGGCTCTCATCACAGCCACCCTGTTCGACAAGATCTTGTGAAGCCGGAGGTTGGAGAGGGCCAGCATGTCTTGAGTGTTGTGAAGAAGAGTGATGGCTTCCTCTTCCGAAGGAACCGACAAAAGGCCATCGTCCACATAGAAATTCCTCTCAACGAACAGTCTGGCCTCTATGCCATACTCCTTCTCTCCCTCTGCAGCAGCTCTTCGAAGCCCGTATGTGGCCACGGATGGTGATGGGCTATTTCCAAAGACATGTACGCGCATCCTGTACTCAATGACGTCATCATCTAGGTCATTATTGCGATGCCAGAGGAAGCGCAGAAAGTTCCGATGGTCCTCACGTACGACAAAGCAATGGAACATCTGCTGGATGTCAGTCGTCACCGCTACTGGCTCCCTTCTGAAGCGCATCAGTACCCCGAGCAAACTGTTGTTCATGTTTGGGCCCGTGAGGAGGACATCATTGAGGGACACCCCTTGGTGTTGTGCGCTGGAGTCGAATACCACCCTCACCTGTCCAGGCTTCTGAGGATGATATACTCCAAACAACGGTAGATACCAGCACTCCTCACCTGGTGGCAAGGGTGGTGCCACTTCTGCATGTCCATTCTCGAAGAGCTTGCTCATGAACTCAGTAAAATGTTCTCTCCTCTCAGGGTGTTTCCTGAGTGTCTTGGTGACTATAGCGAGACGGGTCCTCGCCTGCTCAAGGTTGTTTGGCAAACGCTGACGTGGGCTGCGGAAGGGGAGTGGGGCCTGCCAGCTGTTATCATCACCCTGTTTTAGTTCCTTCTCCATAATCCTCAGGAAGGCAAGATCCTCCATAGAAGGTGCTGTCTTGTCATCGTCCTTCGTGTGGCAGAAGATGGACTCCCCCATGAGTCGCGTTTTGTCACGTGGCAAGGACGGCTGTTCTGAGACTGAAGGATTCTGGAACTGGCAACTGGGGTCAAGCTTCTCTTTTATTTCGATCTTGTTGAGGCAGGGGCACAGAACGCTGGGACGCCCATTCTCAAGAACGTAGGTTCTGTAGGTGTTTACAGGCGAGGGTACGTGTGCACCGTTAATACACACATCCCCTACTATCACCCAGCCAAGGGCTAGTCGCTGGGCAAAAGGAGCGTGTGGGGGGCCATTACGCTGTTCCAGGACCTTGTGCACCTGAATAATGTCCCTTCCTAAAAGAAGTAAGATCTCAGCCTCAGGGTCAAGAGGAGGTATCTTGGAGGTTAGGGACTTCAGGTGCGGATGGTACTTCACAGCGGCTGGCGTGGGAATCTCTGCCCTATTATCAGGGATTTGATCACACTCGATGAGTGTAGGCAGAGCTAGACTGGTCTTTTCATCAGCCGACTCCACGATGAACCCCCTCGCCCTGCGGCCTACAGCCTCTGACACACCCGCGCAGGTTTTGAGTGTGTAAGGAGAAGTGTTGTCGGCTATATTGAACATCTCAAAGAACGATGACCTGGCTAGTGACCTGTTGCTCTGGTCATCCAGTATGGCGTATACTCTTGTCTTCTTCTCAGGTTGGTTTTTAGGATATACATAGACGAGACAGATTTTGGCACAGGACTTGGTTGCCGTGCTGTCTCCACAGACCTCTGTGCAGATTGAGGTAGCGACTGAAGCCGGAGTAGATTCCTCTCCCTCCCCGCCATGCTCATCAGAGGGCCCACCAGCTGGCTTTGTTGACCATGGTGCAGGACCAGCATGAAGGGCTGCAATGTGCTTATCGCTGTTGCACTCAGAGCACTGGATGATAGCCCTGCAGTCCCTAGCTTGGTGGGCGGTTGAGGAACAACAACGGAAACATATGCCATTCTTCTTAAGGAAGGCCTTGCGCTCGTCCAGCAGTTTTGCTCTAAAGGCTCTACACTTTGTTAGGGGGTGGGGCTTCTTATGTATGGGACACTCTTTCTTTAGGTTGTCTGAACCCTTGGTCTCATCCCCCTTGGCAGGATTGTCCACCTCTGTTTTGTGCACAGCTATCGGGGTTTTAGCTGATTTTGTTGAGTATTTCTCCCACTTAGGTGGCATGTTGCTGGGCGCTGCAGCAGCAAAGCTTGGATCATTCCTCATCCTTGCTTCTGCACGAATGAAGTCGGCGAACACGGAGAAGGGTGGGAAGTTAGTGTGGTGTTCTTCTTTATACTTCGTACCGTGCACCATCCACTTCTCCTGCAGGTTGAATGGCAATTTTTCCAGGATCGGGTTAATGCCACGCGCTGTGTCCAGATAAGCCAAAGCAGGCAGGAACCCATCCTCCTTCGCTGCCTGTATCTCCAGGAGAAGGTCACCTAGTTCTCGTAGCTGCTTGGGTTCTTTATTGGAGAACTTGGGGAATCGTTCAAGCTTGTTAAAGAGAGCTGTCTCCATGGCCTCTGGCGATCCATAAACCTCCTCTAGTCTTTGCCAGACCATGCTGAGGGCCTCACCAGGGTAGTTGATACGAACTGACCTCACTCTCCTTGCATGTTCTGCAGATTCCGGTCCAAGCCACTTAATCAGCAGGTCAAGTTCCTCACTAGGCTTCAGACCCAGATCTTCAGTAGCGTTAGAGAAGGCGGACCTCCAAGCCCAGTAGTGTTCAGGTTTGTCGTTGAACTTTGTGAGTCCAGCTGTAAGTAGCTCACGGCGAGCTAAGAACCTTCCCAGCACTGACGCATATGTAGTGGATTCTCCTCCCTGTGGATAGCTGTCATCTGCTGTATCATGTCTGGGTGTCCATCGGTTCTTTGGTTCAGATGCTGGGTGTGATGCAATAAATTCACTTTCTCTTTTTGGTGTGAATTGCACTGGCGGCCGTTTTGAATAAGCAGTGGTTGCAGTAGGCATTGTGGCTTTCGCAGACAAACGTTGCCTCTCATTCTGGCTAGGTGGCTCATGATGTGTCTGAGAATCATCATTAAAGTTAGAGTTAACAGCTGCTGAGGAAGTAAAATCAGCCTTTTTATCCTGCTCTGGATCCTCTGTGCGCTTATTAGATTTCACATAGGCATACTGTTCTTGAACATATCTCTCTGTTCTCTCACCTGAATGATAGGATGAGCCTTGGTCGACATCATGAAACCCACTGAGCTCCCCCATAGCTGCCGAATCCACTGCCAATTCGAACACATTAGCTTCAGCAAAGGCGGCGTCGGCCTCCTTCTCTTGCTGTATGGCTTCCAATGTGGCATCAAGACGGGTCTCCTCTACTTTCAGCTGAGCCTTTTTCACTTTAACATCAATCTCCCTTTGTGCATGCAATGCTCTTGCCCGTGCAGCTTCTGCCCTTGCCCGTGCTCCCAATGCAGCCAAGCTAGCTGCAGATCTCACGGAGTGCTTCGATGATTTCGATGTTTTAGATGAGCGTGAACACTCTGACCTTGTTTCATATTTCTTTTCTTCTGGTGATGACATCTTGAAACTGGTAGATGCAGAACAGGCTGGATATCTTAATCACTGCGGTAGAAATCACTGTTGAGTCCGTCTTTTTACTGTTCTGCCCTCATTGAAGAGTTCCCCTTCTTCAACTAGACAGACAGATGACTCCCATCACACACTGGTCAGATTTGGTAGGTTTATTCAACTGACAGCATGCAAATAGGTGTAAAACTAAAATGAAGAAACAAAATAAAACACAAAATCAGCATAAAATATGTACAAAATAAGATATCTAACACAGATCCCCAAGCACATGGTCTAGAACTAGCCTAGCAAACCAATATGGTAACTAGCTGACTATGAAATAGCATGTCAATATCCCCTACTTCGCTGAAATGACAAAAATATGCAGAAATATATACATTATATATTTATATTAAACCATATCTTTCAAAAACACTCACAGACGATGCTTCTATAAGTGATTGTAAAAGAGGATGGATCAAGATGTTGCTGCTGCTTATACCACCATGCCAATGCTGGTCTGGCTGAAACATAGGATTCAGGGTGGCTTCCTATAAGTGTCACATGACTACCATAAATTTTAACATAACTGCCCAAATTTTAAGCCCAACCCCAAAGGCAACGACACCACCTAGTGGCAGGAGGAGGAAATAGCACACAATGAACTTATGAAGTGAACTCAGTCCGGAACAATGGTCTTTGGCTACGCCCACATGCTCAGTCACTCCTTTTAGCCAATCATTAACATCTGCTCTGGAGCGTTTACCACACATGGAACGAGACATTCCCTGCACTGTAGCACCTCTTACCAATCTATGGATCCCGTCACTCACACCCCACAGGTATTTATAGCCCCATCTTCCTTATACAGCGCCATCTGCAGGAGCCTGAAGTTACTACCACCTTAAACATACAAGGTGACTCACTTTCTGTCCAGGTAGCTTGTTTGCGTTGTAGCCCTGGTTACTTTCACCAAAGGAAATCGTCCATTGACCATTTCACACCAGACCACTCTAAATGAGTTTGTTCATTTGTTCTCAGTGACTTAACGATGCAACAATACAAATGTATTCAATATCAAAGTTCTATAATGGATCTGAATAGAAACCAGTTTTAAACAACGTGGTGTCCTGCATCCAGACTGAAATCCCATATCCCACTTCATACTTCTTTCCCGGATGTTCCCATTTGTTCTGTAGACCTAACCTATTCACAAAACTTGGTGAACTGTGTGTTTGATAACTTCGGAAGTTCTGCTTACCTTTAAACCTTCAGAGAAAGCAATGTAACCTGCATTTGAGCTGCTCTTGCTTGCGCAAGGAGACGGTTAATAGCAGCTCACTGATGCAGTGATTCTCCACCTGCGGTTCAAAGCAGAAGAGCAAACCAAGTTCTTTAATAGGCTTCTAAGTGCTACTTGTATAACACAACCCACCTGATTCTCATTAAACTCACTCAAAACATTTGGGAAATGACCGCACCACAAATTTGAGAGGTTCTCACAGGCTTCGGGAGGCCCTCCTCTACTTGTTTTTCCTCAGAATTTCCTTTTCTCTCTCCCTGAGGTGCCCAACCAGGGTACACTGGATCCAGTTATGACTCAGGGGTCTACAGCAATTAAGCATGATCTGCCACAAACCTCGGACTGGTTAGGTAATATGTCCTGAACATCAGGTTTGAGTTATAGAGCAATGTTTAGGCGATGTCAGGGACAGCTGTTGCAGGTTTGTAAACTCTCCACCCATTATTTAGTAAGTCCACTCATCATCAAAAGAACAGCTGCACCCAGAAGGAGGTGTGGGATTGCAGTGCCACTGGGAAGGAAGATGAAGGTTACCAAGATCAATAACTGATGATACATTTAGGCTGATATGATCAATATTTATTGAGCTACACATACAGAAGTCTGGCTCTCAGTATGGCATTGAGCTGCCATATTTGCTAACATGCCTAATGGTGTCCTGAGATAATCCATCCCATTTAGCTTAAATATCCTCACACAGTCCCTGCAGATGGTGCGGTAGGGGTGGAGGTGGAGTGACACCAGGCCTTCTGGATGTGTGACAACAAACCGTCCATCTTGGTGCTGACCACGGTACCTCCACACACGGATTCGTTGGTCGTCTCCACCAAGACTAAAGCGGGACTCGTCACTGAAGATGACCAGCTGCCATTTTGAGTCACTCCATGACAGTCTGGCACCACACCATGGCGTTCTTTGGAGATGGTGATGTGGTGTTAAGGAGCAGTCATCGTAACGGTCTGTGTGCATGTAGTCCTGCATGGTGCAGCCGTCTGCCAATGGTGCTGCCACTAACAGGATGACTCATGGAGGGCAGCACTGCTTGTTGAATGTCCACAGTCGTAGCTGTTGGGTCAGTCAGTTGCAGCGATAAGGCCCATCCCTGCCTACGTCACATGCTCTGCCGACCGTGAAACTTGATTGATGTGGATGTCTAATGATGTCAAACCCACCCACCAAGTTTTACTCCTTTCAGTTGATTCCTTCTGGGTGCAGCTATTTCTGCAACTCTGCCTTGGACGGTGAGTGTAAGTATTACGCTTGTGGTGGCTCTTGATTGCAGCCCATTACGTAACAGCACATGAAGGGGGGGCAAAGCAGCAGAGCCTAAGTGAAGCACCGCGGCTGTGCTATCTGAGTTGGAAAGGTCTGATCTTGCCATCCCAGACATTACAAACAGGAAATATTACCAACAGACATTAACAACAGCGCAAGGACCAATCTGCCCCCACCTCCAGAAGCGTGCAAGCCCCCACACTACACCCAGGATGCCTCATAAAGGGCGCTGTAATTTTGTTAAATGCCAGTGTGCTCTCACAAACATCTCATATGGGACGGGGACGTTTCCCTTATTTGCTCATATTTGGTTTCATTTCATTTGGTACGAAGTCAGAGTTAGCTGAAAACACATTCTGGACTTTTACCCGACTTGGACTCTAGTCTGAAGTCCTTTTGCTTTGATTGACTCCGTGCCCCAATTAGGTTGATATCATTGAAACAGATTACTGGGCATTCCATAATGCTACTAAAGCATTACCACATGCTCGGCTGTTTCACTAGTGACAAGATGAGTTCATTTTAAGCAGAGCTCAGAAACCCGCGCCAGTGCATGACCAGCAAACCATGGGCTCTAACGGCTCACCATATGGCCATGAGGGACAGCGTTGTAGTCTCACTTCCTGCTGTAAGTGGAACGATCTCTACGGGCTGGAGCCCTCAGTCGGACTCTTCTTTGGCAAGCCTCAGTGATGCTTAAACCCTAGTCGGATGGGATTAGTTTCACAAGGGGAGGTGGAGTGACGTAGTTGTACTACAGAAACAGGAAGTAAACTTGACCAATTTGCATGGGATAGGAAATCTCGGTTTAAATGACTGAGGGGGGTGTGGCTAATGGATTTAAGCACTGTGTGCCCACCAGAGATGGGCACTCGAGTTAGCGACTCGAGTTCGAGTCGCACTTGAGTTGCATATAAATAGACTTCAGACTTGACTTGTAACTCGTCTATAATGACTCCCGAATCGACTCGGACTCGGTCCAAAATAACACATGAACAAGTTTCTTTCCGTTACCATCCAGGCACGGTGTGCGGAAGTTACAGGAAAGTAATTCCTTTGTGTAAGTGTACTCTATGTCGTTGATTTGGGACACGCCCCACGGACACGGACCAATCACAACATCCGACTTCAGCGCGTGCGTGATATCAGTGAGCGGCGCCAAGTGTAAACACAGCGCTGTAGCATGGCTTCGGCGGGAGCGCCGTACGTGGTAGCCTTTGGTTACAGGGAATTCAAAACCCTAGCATATAACAGAAGAGTGGCGACGTGCAGAGAGTGTGGGAGACAAATTACAGACACTGGATCCACCACTTCAAACTTCATACGGCATCTGAAACACACCCGGATAGGTCTGTGCTAGCCGCTTAGCCATCATTCCAGCTATATAACATACAGTGTTAGCCCCTTCAGCTGGCCGGAAACAGGAAGTGTTTGAGGCAGAGTGGGGGGCCGAAGCAAAACATGATATTGCTTCTAGTTTGTTCTGTTTGAGAGCTGTAGAGCATGTTGTTTTTTGTGAGTGAATATTGTACAGAAATGCTCTGTTCCATGGTCTACCCTCCAAAACACTTCGCCCTCTGCAGTACATTCAGAACTCCGCAGCCAGAGTCTTAGTCCGCACCAAGAAGTCCGCGCACATCACCCCCATCCTTCTTCAGCTACACTGGCTACCAGTTACAGAGCGTATCCACTATAAGATCCTTCTCCTGACCTTTAAAGCCCTACACGGACTAGCACCCACCTCTCTGTCAGCCCTCCTTCATCCTTACGTCTCATCATGTAAGCTAAGGTCTTCTGACTCTGGTCTCCTGGCTGTTCCTAGGTTCAGGCTTTCCTCTATGGGTGGCAGGTCGTTGCTGCCCCCACACTCTGGAACTCCCTACCTTCATCTATACGCACCTCACCCTCTCTTTCAGTCTTCAAAACTCACTTAACAACTTTTCTTTTCTCTGAACATTTTCATTCCTCATGCTAATTTGTTTGTTTGTTTGTTTATTTGTTGGTTTATTTTTGTGTTTGTAAAGCGTCCTTGGGTTTGTGAAAGGCGCTATAGAAGTGTAAACTATTATTATTATTTATTATTATATGTAGCATTTAAACAAAAAAAAAGGAAAGTGTTGGACTGTAAAAAAATACAGTTGTGTTGCACACAAAGTTAATCTGTTGTGTTTTTTAATCTACATTTTTTAAATGCTACAATTACTATATATGCTAAATGTAAATTGACTTAAGACTTGACTTGGACTCTGGCCTAAAGACTCGTGACTTGACTTGGACTCTAACCTTTAGCCTCGTGACTTGACTTGGACTTGTATTTTGTGACTTGTGGCCATCTCTGGTACCCGCTAATCAGAGCAGAGCTAATTAGATTACCCATGACCTCACCAAAAGAGGGTAAACTGCGCGTTACATTCCAAGACCAGATCATAGGGTGTTGAAGGGTATAACTGCATCTGCCCTACTGACCTTAGACTATACAGGTTCCCTCTTTGTCCAGCTGTGGGAAGTTTTGGATCCTCTAGCTTCATTGCATTTGGCGCCTCCTCTGGTCAGACCTATCCCAGATGCGTGCGATGATGATGATCCCTTTAAGAAAGCATCACATTCCGTGATGTGGTTATTATGAACCAGCGGGCGCATAGACTAGACCCTGTGGGCGGCAATCGACCGGTGGAGCACAGTGGCTGAAACCCAGCAGCGGTAAAAACTGAGTGAACAGAAATCAGTCTGTTTGTCTAAACACAAAGCACTAAGCTCTTTATTAGTGTGGAAATGCTGGTCCAGATGAAACCAATTCCACTGCAAGCTGTGCGCTGAAAAACAGGCGAACAAGCCAGGTTTAGAGAGCGACTGGCCCTGATAGGAGTGGGCCGGTGCGGCACTAGGGGCTGAAAAATGCTGATGGACTTTTTCACATAAATGATCTAAGTATAGCTAGGCTAGCAGTTCGATCTGTGTGTCTAGGTCCTGTACATACACAGGGCCCTGGTCAAATATATAGATGCTCATTTTTACGTTGGATGCAACTGATACAAATCAAGTACAGGGTTATTGAACACGAGCCCACCAAACAAAAAAATGAGTCCCCTGTGACTGAAACGGGCCTAATACTGTGTAATCCCTCCACGAGCACCAATAACAGCTGTGACTGGAAATGGCATGGACAGCTGGTAGACCCATATGACCGTACGCTTCCATACACCTGCAGATTCAGCTACTTCCTTCACACTATGGTCTTTGGCCACGCCCAAATGCTCAGTCCCTCCCTTTAGCCAATCATTAACATCTGCTCTGGAGCCATTTTCCAAACACATGGATGAGACACTGGCTGTGTTCAAAATTACACACTACTATACTGCACCCTGTATACTACAGTAGTATGTACTGCACACTGTATACACCCCTGTGTGTGGTATACTAATACAGTCAAATGACCAGTTACCTCACAATTACCTCAGGTTTTCATCAGAAAAGCTAAAATATACAGATTAATAAAAGTTGACCTCACCTTAGACCCTCAGTTTTAGAGTGAAATAGCAGAGGGGAGCTAACAGCTAGGCTAACCGTATCTCAGGTGAACTGAGCAGCGTTAGCAGCAGCTAGCTCTAAACAGTGGTTACAGTGATAACAGCTCTGAGGTAAATGTGGGTGTAGTGATTGTAGTGGGGTATGTTGTCATCAGAATGAGCCTCAGAAAGTTAAAATATACAGGTCTGAAGATTAATAAAAGATGAACTCGCTTTAGATGATCAGTTTTAGAGTGAAATAGCCGAGGGGGGATAACCGCTAGGCTAGCTGTATCTCAGGTGAACTGAGCAGCGTTAGCAACAGCTAGCTCTAAACGGTGAATACAGTAATAACAGCTCTGAGGTAAATGTGGGTGTAGTGATTGTAGTGGGTTGTGTTTTCATTAGAATGAGCCTCAGAAAGTTAAATATACAGGTCTGAAGATTAATAAAAGATAAACTCGCTTTAGAGGATCAATTTTGGAGTGAAATAGCCGAGGGAAGCTAACCGCTAGGCTAACCGTATTAGGCTACAGGTGACCTGAGCAGCGTTAGCAGCAGCTAGCTCTAAACAGTGGATACAGTGATAACAGCTCTGAGGTAAACGTGAGGTAACTGGTCATGTGACTGTATTAGTATACTACACTGTAGGTCAGAACCTCACACAGGGGGCATATACAGGACATACTACTGTAGTGTGTAGTATGCAGTATAGTAGTGTGCCATTTTGAATACAGCCTATGAGTCCAGCCTCACACCACACAAGTATTCATAGCCCCATCATCCTGGTGCAGCGCCCTCTGCAGGAGCCTAGACTGTTTTGCTAGCGGTGTTAATGGGTGACTGTTGACCACTAGTGTTTGTTAGCAGCGTTAGCCTCGTAGCTCCAGCTCTGAACTAAAGAAGCCAGGCTGATCGACGTCACCTGGGGGTATTCTGGAATGTTATGCTCGTTTGATTTTTCACCAGATCATTCCTTCAGGCATCCCCTGCAGTGAATGTGTCCGGTGAAACGTCCGTCGGAACTGGCCCCTGCAATATTTCAGAGCCGTGATGATTGAGAGCTCCTCGCGCAGCCCTGTGGCGCGCGTTGCCGCGAGCGTTCCATGCACCTGTTGCTCATTACCTGCAGATTTCCACAGTGAACCGAAGCTAGACAGCCGCAGCCTATGATAACTTGATGACGGGCGTTATGAAGTGTGGTCAGTTTCCTCGGGTGGGCTGCGTGAGAACGTGGCGAAGGGTCTGTGCGCGTTCTGGTCCGAAATGGAGATGTTTGGGGATTAGTGCACGCGCGCCTGACGGCTATTACTCGGGGTCGTTAAGAGGGAGAGAGAGAGAGAGAGAGAGAGAGAGAGAGAGAGAGAGGAAGGAGGAGGAGGAGGGGGCGGCACTTAAAGGCTTCCCTTTAAAGCGCGAGCGTCAGGGCTGGGTCTACAAAGGCGTTGCGCGTCTGGTAGTGAAGTTTTACGGCCGCGCTCTGATCGCGCCTTACGTAACCAGCCAGTGTACCGCGCCCTCCAGCGTGCCAAAAACCGCGCGCGCGCGTACGAGCCATCCACAGAGGGAGCCCACTCAACCCACCGCCCACCCTGGGTTCTCCACGCATGACCGAGGCGCGGAGGCACGCGCTGCCCCACTGGAGGCTCTCCACGGCACCGGAGCGGGCTTGCGCGTCTTGATCTCCAGAGCGAGCCATGCGCTCCGAGGGCGCCAACGGCAGCGCGACGAACGGGAGCGGCGACCCGTTCGGGCGCAATGAGGAGGTGGCCAAGCTGGAGATCGGCGTGCTGAGCGCGACCTTCCTGGTGGCGGTGGCGGGCAACGCGTGCGTGCTGCTGGCCGTGCGTCGCGCCAACAAGAAGGGCTCGCGCGTGCACCTCTTCATCAAGCACCTGAGCCTGGCCGACCTGGTGGTGGCCTTCTTCCAGGTGCTGCCGCAGCTGTGCTGGGAGGTGACGTTCCGCTTCCACGGGCCGGACTTCCTGTGCCGCGTGGTGAAGCACGCGCAGGTGCTGGGCATGTTCGCGTCCGCCTACATGCTCGTGATGATGACCGTGGACCGCTACCTGGCCGTGTGCCACCCTCTCGAAACGCTACGGCGTCGGCCGGCGCGGCGCGCGCGCGCCACCATCGCGGCGACGTGGCTGTGCAGCGTGGTACTGAGCGTGCCGCAGTACTTCATCTTCTCGCTGAGCGAGGTGCGACCCGGCTCGGGCGTCTACGACTGCTGGGGCCACTTCATCGAGCCGTGGGGCGTGCGCGCCTACGTCACGTGGATCGCCGCGGGCATCTTCCTCGTGCCCGTGCTGGCGCTCGCGCTCTGCTATGGCCTCATCTGCCGCAGCATCTGGAGGAACGTGAAGGGCAAGGCGCGCGGGGAAGACGGGGCGGCGGGCGCGCTGGCGGGCCGAGCGCGGGTCAGCGGCGTCTCCACCATCTCGCGCGCCAAGCTGAGGACGGTCAAGATGACCTTCGTCATCGTGCTCGCCTACGTGGTGTGCTGGGCGCCCTTCTTCGTCGTGCAGATGTGGTCCGTGTGGGACGAGGGCTTCTCCTGGCACGGTAAGAGGCGCGCTCAGGCAAGACCACCCTCAGTTCCACTGATGGGGGTCTAATGGACGTGAATAGCACTGATTTCACTCTGACTTCAGTCTCATTGGTTTTACTGAGCTTCCAGAAGGTGCTCTATAAACAGCGGTCCAGAAGGGCCAGCAATGAACTTCCATGGTCCTCTTTTCCATGGAAACCAATCACGGGTGAGTTATAGTTATATAGTTATAGTTATAGCTATAGTTATACGCCACCAGTGTATATACTCCAGACTCAAACCAGCTTTCCTAACCTGCAGTGGAGCTGATAGAACAAGGTTTATTACTAAGCAGGTTTGGAGCGATTCTATTGGTCGGTCCCTCATGAATATTCACTAAGCTGAAAGGAGAGCTAGAGCTTTTACACTGTGCAGAAAAAGAGATCAAAGTTTTTACACCACTAAATATATATTAGAGGTGGAGATATGGAGGAGTATCATACTGTGTACATCAGGAGTATGTGTGGTAGATCAGGATATGGACTGGTTTAGACTCTCATCAGTTGGAGCTGTTCAGTGTGAGACTGTAGAGTCTTTAAGATCCATCCATTTAGATGGGTGTGTCTAAAGTTTGGTTAGGATGGCACACGGAAGATTCTTCATAGTGAACTGGGCACAGACTTAAAACCCTGTATCTGGCAACCTGCACCAACCACAGATCTCCTCTCCCTTACATAAGCTGCAGCCCCGAGCTGTGTTTTGCAGATACACTGCTTATACGCTACCACTAAAAGGTTTAGTGCTTAATGGTCTATCCCCTTTTCTTCACCTCATGTGAACTTTAGCCGTCGATAGCTAACAAACAACAGGCTAGAAAACGGATTGCCAGTTATCCCAGGTAAAAAAAAGTACACTGAAGTATAGTTATTATTACATTTAATAAACTTCCTTCCACTAATGGTTAATGTACTGGAACATGCCATGTAGTTAGTATACTAAATATATAAATATATATAAATAGAACTAACTGTACTGAACTGTACTACTTTAAGACACCACTAAGATTCACTTAGAAATACCCAAGTACATATTAGATTACATTTGTAGTCCATTAAAATATATCTAATATATATGTGTATGTGTATATATATACATATATGTGTATCTATCTATATATATATATATATATTTTACACACACACACATATTTCAAGCACATTATTGTTTTGCATAATATACATCTACAGGGGTTGGACAATGAAACTGAAACACCTGTCATTTTAGTGTGGGAGGTCTCATGGCTAAATTGGACCAGCCTGGTGGCCAATCTTCATTAACTGCACATTGCACCAGTAAGAGCAGAGTGTGAAGGTTCAGTTAGCAGGTAAGAGCACAGTTCTGCTCAAAATACTGCAATGCACACAGCATTATGGGTGACATACCAGAGTTCAAAAGAGGACAGATTGTTGGTGCACGTCTTGCTGGCGCATCTGTGACCAAGACAGCAAGTCTTTGTGATGTATCAAGAGCCACGGTATCCAGGGTAATGTCAGCACACCACCAAGAAGGACGAATCTCCACCAGCATCACGTAGTGACCTGGCCACTATCCTGCAAGCAGAATGGCTTAAACTCCCTCTGACCACTGTGCAGGACGCAGTATATGTCATTCCCAAGACCAACTGACGCTGTATTGGCCGCAAAAGGAGGCCCTACACCATACTAATAAATGATAGTGGTCTAAAACCAGGTGTTTCAGTTTCATTGTCCAACCCCTGTATATATATATATATATATATATATATATGTGTGTGTATATACATACATACTGATTTTGCTTTGTACATATCATGCAAAACAATAATGTGCTTGAAATGTACATTGACTCAAATATACTGAATTTTTACCTGTGAGGTTCCTTTACATGGTCATATCTCCAGCTAACGTTGGTGCTTCATGGATTATCCCCTTTCCTTCACCTCATGCGAGCTTTATCCCATGTTAGCTAACCAGCTACAGACTAAAAACCCCGGAGCCAGCTATACTGACCACAGCTTGCACAAATCCATACTGTACATGGACATACTCACTCTGTAGGTTTGTACTGCTGGAGACCGTACACCACAGATTCGTAATACATCCAGATCCTTATTTGAGAATGCTTTTGGCTTCAGTGGTTGTGCTTCAGTTTACGAGGTGTGATATGAAAGCCTGAGCTGGAGTCCCACTTTTCTCCAATGCCAAACAGCAGAGGATTCCCGTCTCCTCTCTCTTATGCGAGTTCATCTCTGGTAGCACAGTCTAGGCGGTGGTGGATTAGAGCCGCAGAGAGGTCTCCCCCAGTTAACACCCTGCTAATCGTCACGGTATATTTTGGTTTTGAAGGCATGATGCTACTGTTCAGTAACGAGCTAATGAGCTGATGATGTCCATTTATTTAGTGGGGTGGATAACAGTATATGGGGAGAGCTAAAACTGGCTGGAGGATGCTCTTCACTATAGACCAGCATTACAACACCAACCCTAAACATAATTGGCTAGAGTCTAATCAAGATAAACATGGGTCCAAACAGTCCAGTCATGGCACTCTTCCTTATTACATCACGCCCATAGGAAAACACCTCTAGACGTCGTGCCATAAGGAAGCACCCTCACTAAATATATTTGGTTTAGTGGTTCAGTGGTTTCAATAACTTTTTAATTCTGTTTATCATCAATTAAACTGATGTATCATTGGGTTAACTTAACTGATCAGTGGCTGCTTGGGACATAATTAGGATTGATGTCACTGACGTCAGTGTCATTGCTTTAACTTTGTTTATCAGTGGTGCAATTGAGTTACGCAGGATTGGCTCCAGAGTAGAAAGTGCTATCAAGTGTCTAATGAAGGTGCTCTATAAACAGGAGTCCAGAAAGTCCAAGTAATGCACTTTCCTTCGGGAAGTGTAAAAGTCTTTAGACAATCATTCTAGACTAAACGTTTAACTCTGGTCCTCATTGATTGTTGAGATGAACATGTATAGCATTGATTCCATTGATTTCAATGTAATCGGTTCAACAAAGTTGGTTCCACAGTAGAATGTCCAAGAGGTCCAACAATGAACTTCCACTTTATGGAAATGAATTGGCTTTTATTATACCATGGCTATGGACAATCATTATAGACAAATAGCTGGACTTTTGTACGTGCAATTTATCATTTATAAGGACGTGTAATGGGGTTAATTAAGTTTACCAGTGGTCTACCTCAGTTATACTGAATTGGTTCCAGAAGAGAAAGAGCTATCAAGTGTCTATAAACTACGCTATAACACTATAGAGGTGTACTCAATAAACATGGTCTTTATTATTTAATGGCTATAGACAGTTATTATAGACAAAAGGTTCAACTTTGTTTATCACTGATTGTTGATCATTGGTTCAAACTGACATAAGTACCATTGGTTCCACTGTCATTGGTTCTACCGGGTTGGTTTCAGAGTAGAACGTTCTATCAGGCATCTAGTCAGGAACTAATGATTGTGATCTGTAAACATGGCACTTTTCTGGAAATGAAAAAGTCTTTATGGGATCCTGGCTATGCACAAACCTTTAGCACTTTAAACCGGGTTTAATGTATTAGTGGTTTAAGGAACTCGACTACTGTATTTTAACTTTGTACTGTACTGCTGGTTAAGACTTCTAATTGGGAGAACTTCATTGGCTGAAACTGACATAAATAGAACTGATTTCACCAACTCATTAGGTTAACCAAGTTTATTACTGGCTCAATCGAGTTCCACAGAATTGGTTCCAGAGGGGAAAGAGCTATCTAGTGTCTGAAACTGCCAGTAATGAATTTCCATGGCACTCTACTGGAAATTCAATTTAATTCAATTCAATTCAACTTTATTGTCATTATACTAATGCAGGGTTGTACAGTATAATGAAACACAGTCAGGCTCCTTCTCCAGTGCAGTATACTGTATATATATATATGTGTGTATATAAATCCAACTTAAGTGAGTGAGCTCTAGCAGACGTGTAAATTGTGTGTATCGTGTGGCAATTTTATAACCTTTTTGCATTGCACTTATAATGTCCTTCGTCAATGTGTATTGTGTTGCACTTATAATGACCTTTCTCTAGGTATCAGCACTGACCCCCTGTTCGGGCAGTGTCTGAGCTCGTGGTGAGTTTTAGGCTCTAAACTTCCTACTAGCTGGAATATTATCCAACAGAACACTAAGCACGGTTGTAAGCTCTGGATAAGAGCGTCTGCTAAATGCCTTAAAGGTAAATGTAAATGTAAAATCAATAGTGTAGTGCAAAGAAAAATAGACAAAAACAATGTGTGTAAACAGTACAGTAGGACGTGTGTGTGTAAAGAGTATAGTAAGGCGTGTGTGTAGGTGTGTGTGTGTGTCTGTGTGTGTGTAGACAGTACAGTAGGACGTGGGTGTGAATAGTACAGTAGGACGTGTGTGTGTCTGTGTGTGCGTGTAAACAGTACAGTAGGACATGTGTGTGTGCGTGTGTGTGTGTGCGTGTAAACAGTACAGTAGGACGTGTTTGTGTGTGTGTGTCTGTGTGCGTGTGTGTGTGTGTGTGTGTGCGTGTAAACAGTACAGTAGGACGTGTGTGCGTGTAAACAGTACAGTAGGACGTGTTTGTGTGTGTGTGTGTGTGTGTGTGCGTGTGTGTGTGTGTGTGTGTGCGTGTAAACAGTACAGTAGGACGTGTTTGTGTGTGTGTGTGTGTGTGCGTGTAAACAGTACAGTAGGACGTGTGTGTGTGCGTGTGTGTGTGTGTAAACAGTAGAGTAGGACTTGTGTGTAAACAGTACAGTAGGATGTGTGTGTGTGTGTGTGTGTGTGTGTGTGCGTGTAAACAGTACAGTAGGACATGTTTGTGTGTGTGTGTGTGTGTGTGTGTGTCAGTGTGTGTGTAAACAGTACAGTAGGATGTGCGTGTGTGTGTGTGTGTGTGTGTTCAGTGTGTGTGTAAACAGTACAGTAGGGCGTGTGCAGAGTGTAGAGCAGTATCAGTAAATATGGTGTAAACTGTATAGATTTATAGATGTACAATGTATAAGTGTACAGTGCAGGTAGTAGAGCAGCTTAATGTTCAGGTAACAGCTAGGTTGCTAGTACAGATGTTCAGTAGATAAATAAATCTAGATAATAAATACACAGCTGGATGTTCAAGTATACAGGTTAAGTGTGAGTGCAGTACAACAGTCCTGTGTAGTAGTGGTGTGCTGGGGTGATCCGGGCTAGCAACAGTCTTCGGTGTCGTGTTCTGGTAGGCGCTGCAGGCATGACCAGTTTGACAGCTCAAGGGTTCCTGAACCTGGTGGTTCTGGCTTGGATGTTCCGGTACCTCTTTCCGGAGGGCAGAGGTTGGAACAGAGGATGACTGGGGTGTGTGGGGTCTGAGGATATGTTGACTGCTTTCCTCAGACATCTCTTGTCGTAGCTGTCCTGTATGGGTGGGAGGTCTGAAAAGGCTTAGCCTGGATTCTCATAGATTAATGATCATTGGCGTAAACTGAGATACATAACAAATACACTTTATCATTGATTTAACTCTTATTGGTTAACAGAGTTGGTTCCAGAGTAGACCATGTCACATCAGGTGCTGTCCAAACAGTCCAAATCGTACATCAAGTCTAGGAATGTATTTCCAAGGCACTCTACTGGAAAAGGCATGGTCTTCACTATATCACATGTTACAAGTCCAGGGACCAATGGTACACGGAGCCAGACCCACAAAAAACGGTCTAGGGTTTAATTAGGATGTCCTGCCCCTGACTAACGAAGACACACTGCCCCTACGTGTTGCAATTTGTCGTGACACATGAAGCCTACGTAGAGGTGTGCGCCTAACTGGTTGGACCCAATGAGAGACCAACTCACCTGTCCGAGTCCTCGAATCACCTCGAAGGTGGGGCAGCTCAGTCCATGAGCCCGTGGTTGGCCAGCTGAAGCTGCGTTCGTGGTAGCGTTCAGGTTTTATGGGATTGATGGGAAGGATGTCCACCGAAAGGAGAAGAAGAGAGAGAGAGAGAGAGAGAGAGTGCAAGACCCCAGGAGAGAGCCAACCTCCCACAGGAAAAGTCCCATGCGCAATCTTCAAAGCCCCAAAGTTTCCCGCCATCGCTCCAGCCGCCATTTCTGGCTGAGCCCACAGTTTATAAGACCCCACCCCTAAACCTTCTGTCAGAGGAAAGCACCACTACTGATTTATTCATGTAAATAGATTTGGTTTGGTATATTTGGTTTATTGTGTTGGTTAAAGTAACTGGAGTAACTTTATTGAAGGTTCAGGATTGTGACTGATTGTTGAACACTGGCTTGGACAGTATTGATTCCAATGACTTCAGTGTCATTGGTTCAACAGAGTTGGCTTCAGAGTAGAACATGCTCTCAGATGCTGTGCCCTATTAACAGTCCAGAAAGTCTGGTTATACATTTTGGAAATGGAAAACATATATCACTGCCATGGGCAAACATGAATGACCCATATGCTACTTCTTTGGATTTATTGTTTGGAGGTCATCACATGACATTTGTGGATCACCAATAAGTTATAACTTTGGACATTGACTGGACTGAACATAATTAGAGAGTACTTCACTCACTTACTTTAGTTTAGATTATCAGTGGTATATATATATATATATATATTAAAGGATGCTGAGACTCTGGTTCATGCATTTATTTAATCTAGGCTGGATTACTGCAGTGCTCTGTTCCATGGTCTACCCTCCAAAACCCTTCGCCCTCTGCAGTACATTTAAAACTCCGCAGCCAGAGTCTTAGCCCGCACCAAGAAGTCCATGCACCATCACCCCCATCCTTCTTCAGCTACACTGGCTACCAGGTTCAGAGCGTATCCACTATAAGATCCTGCTCCTGGCCTTTAAAGCCCTATACGGGCTAGCACCCACCTCTCTGTTAGCCCTCCTACATCCTTACGCTCCATCACGTAAGCTAAGGTCCTCTGACTCTTCTGGTCTACTGGCTGTTCCTAGGTTCAGGCTTTCCTCTATGGGTGGCAGGTCGTTGCTGCCCCCACACTCTGGAACTCCCTACCTTCATCTATACGCACCTCACCCTCTCTTTCCGTCTTCACACCTCACTTAACAACTTATCTTTTCTCTAAACATTTTCATTCTTCATGATAATTTTTTGTTTGTTTGTTTATTTGTTGGTTTATTTTTGTGTTTGTAAAGCGTCCTTGGGTTTGTGAAAGGCGCTATAGAAGTGTAACTATTATATATATATATATATATATATATATATAGGGAATCACCAGTAACTTAAATATACACTACCTGTCAAAAGTTTAGAGACGGATCTAAATGGATGGTGTTGGTGATCTTAAAGACTGTACAGTCTCACACTAACACAGCTCCAACTGATGAGAGTCTGAACCAGTCCATATCCTGATCTACCACACATACTCCTGATGTACACAGTATGATTATCCTATCTCTCTGTCTGTCAGTCTGTCTGATCTTCTGTTCATGTCAAACAACGCCCCCTCTGGTTGCTTCTTGCTATTGTATTGCTTTTCCTGCTCCCACCCTGCCTCCACCCACTCCCACACCTGATGATCATTAGTACTCATTTGGACTTGCATTAAGACCCCTTTGTTTGCCCCCCCTGTTGTGAAGTCTCTGTTGTCCCGTTGTTAGTTCTGATCCGGTTCCCCTGCCTGAATCCTAGCCGTGTTTCCTTTCAGTTCTTCTTCTCTTTGTTTTGTAGTGTTTGTGTTAGTCGAGTTCTTCACCCTTGTTTTGTTTCTGCTGTTGTCTTTCAATTTATGGACATGTCTTTAGTAATACCCACCTGTGTTTTGACCCCTGTTACCCGGACTAACTCCAATAAATCCACTATGTATCCCACCTCAACTACTCTGTTACAATGACATTCCTCCATATCTCCACCTCTAATATATATTTAGTGGTGTAAAAGCTTTGATCTCTTTTTCTGCACAGTGTAAAAGCTCTAGTTCTCCTTTCAGGTTAGTGAATATTCATGAGGGACCGACCAATAGAATCGCTCCAAACCTGCTTAGACATAAACCCTGTTCTATCAGCTCCACTGCAGGTTAGGAAAGCTGGTTCATCCTCCTGTACAGCTCCATACTGGAGGGTTTTAAGGTGGACTGCTTAATTCCATGAGTGCTCGTTTATAGTTTGAAGTCTTCAGCTTTATTCTACCGTACAGCTTTCGGATAAACACCAGGAGAACCTTCTATGAGAAGCTGTGTCTAAACCTTTGACTGATAGTGTAGATTAAAACCCATACATCATTTCCCTCTGTTCTATTTGGCTACATATCACTCAGAAGCTCTTATTAACCCTTCTCATAACTTATGGATGAAGCCTATAAGGCTAAGCCACTAAACCGATAGAAACGTAGGAAGCAGAATAGATGTTTTTTGTGACATCACAAGAACAGTGATGTCATGATTTTCAGATGTGGACTGAACGGACTGCAAAGGGAATGTCATGTTTAGAAAGACATTTACAGAGTACGCCAAAATTGTATATGACAAAAAAAAATGATAAGCCCTTTAATAACAACATTAGCTCTTTTATATTCATTCGTTTAGCAGCTGCTCTCAATCAGGCGGACTTGACATGTGTGCAGACAGGACATTACGGTACGCTATACCAGAGATGGGCACTCGAGTTAGCGAGTTGAGTTCGAGTCACACTTGAGTTGCATATAAATAGACTTCAGACTTGACTTGGAACTCATCTATAATGACTCCCGACTCGACTCGGTCCACAATAACACATGAACATCGAGTTTCTTTCCGTTACCATCCAGGCACCGTGCGCGGAAGTTACAGGAATATATCTATATATATATATATATATATCTATATAATAACATCAACGCTGGGTAGTACAAGTTCCATGAAACATTTCACTTCATCGCTGTGTAAGATGAACAAAGGCTACAAATTCTTTGTTGAAGAGTTCCTTCACAGCTATCAGAGTAAGGAAACGCCAGCTAACGTTAGCTTTGTTTACATCGGTGCTAGCTAGCTAACTAGCATTTAATGTATATGCATCATACACTAGCGTTTAATGTTAAATATGTCTAGTTTAAGCAAATAGTAAATATTAAGAATGATACTGACTGCTTTAGTTAACGTTATCTACGAGGCTGAAGTTAGCTCCTTATTCGCAGCTCCCGATTAGGTTGGCTAGCAAACTAAGTAACGTCAGCTAACATAAGCTTTGTTTACATCTATGCCTGCTAACACGCTAGCACAACAAGCTAATCCTTGTCACGGGAATGATAGGCTAAGTGTTTATTCAGTGTCCAGTATAGTCGACAACAAGGTGATAGTCAGAGCTAGGTGCTACCGATCGATGAGGAAGAACGAGGAGCCTCACAAACTTGAGGTTATACATGGTCTGCCGGTTGGCTTCTATTCCCGTCTACTCCCCGGCGAGAGCTTGCTCTTTCAAACGCTGACAGCTTATGAGGGGGACGTGAAAGTTGTTCCACTGAAACCGAGTGGGAACGGCACCCGGTTTCAGCCGCGAGCTTCCCTTTATGTAGTCCGCAGCAGTGAAGTGCCGGCTGCACACAAAGGTACTCCCGCGCCGAATCACAAAGTTTACCCCTTCATCTCTCCTTATCGCACGCACCCATCTTTTCTTTTGCTCGCCGTCAGCCGGAAAGCCATGGAAACTGAGATACGGCTGCTTTTGTTTTGAGTTCGAACACCATGGTACACTGCAAAATCTCTTGTTCCTGGACTCTGCCATCACTATTTACTGTTTAGCGGAACTAGCGTTACCCATCCGCGCGTGTTTCTGGAAAAAAGAATGCAGAAGTGTGAAAAGGGCCTATTCCCTTGTGTGTGTATACCTTATTTTGTTGATTTGGGACACGCCTCACGGACGAATCACAACATCCGACTTCAGCGCGTGCGTGATATCAGTGAGCGGCGCCCAGTGTAAACACAGTGCTGTAGCATGGCTTCGGCGGGAGCACAGTACGTGGTAGCCTTGGTTACAGGGAATTTAAAACTCTAGCATATAACAGAAGAGTGGCGACGTGCAGAGAGTGTGGGAAACAAATTACAGACACTGTAATGCCGTAAATGTAAATATATATATATATATATATGTGTGTGTGTGTATAGGGAATCACCAGTAATTTAAATATACACAAAGTTTAGAGACACCCATCTAAACGGATGGTGTTGGTGATCTTAAAGACTCAGTCTCACACTAAACAGCTCCAACTGATGAGAGTCTGAACCAGTCCATATCCTGATCTACCACACATACTCCTGATGTACACAGTATGATTATCCTATCTCTCTGTCTGTCAGTCTGTCTGATCTTCTGTTCATGTCAAACAACGCCCCCTCTGGTTGCTTCTTGCTATTGTATTGCTTTTCCTGCTCCATCCTGGCTCCACCCACTCCGACACCTGATGATGATTAGTACTCATTTGGACTTGCATTAAGACCACTTTATTTTGCCCTGCCTGTTGTGAAGTTTCTGTTGTCCCGTTGTTAGAAGAGTGGCGACGTGCAGAGAGTGTGGGAAACAAATTACAGACACTGGATCCACCACATCAAACTTCATACGGCATCTGAACACACACCCGGATAGGTTTGTGCTAGCCGCTTAGCCGTTTAGCCAACATTCCAGCTATATAACATACAGTGTTAACCCCTTAAGCTGGCCGGAAACAGGAAGTGTTTGAGGCAGAGTATGGTGCCGAAACAGGAAGTGATATTGCTTCTAGTTTGTTCTGTTTGAGAGCTGTAGAGCATGGCATTTTTTGTGAGTGAATATTGTAAGGAAATATGTAGCATTTAAACAAAAAAAAAAGAAAAGAAGTGTTGGACTGTAAAAAAAATACAGTTGTGTTGCACACAAAGTTAATCTGTTGTGTTTTTTTTAACCAACACTTTTTTAATGCTACAGTTACTATATATGCTAAATGTAAATTGACTTAAGACTTGATTTGGACTCTAACCTATAGACTTGTGACTTGACTTGGACTCTAACCTATAGACTCGTGAGTTGATTTGGACTCTAACCTATAGACTCGTGACTTTGACTTGGACTCTAACGTATAGACTCGTGACTTGACTTGGACTTGTATTTTGTGACTTGTGGCCATCTCTGCGTTATCCTACTGATAGCACCAGTTTATTTCTGGATATAGTAATTTAGACACTGTGCAGCTAGTTCTTCTTTTTGCACTGAAACATCCTAAAGGTTTAGCTTTCGGCGTTCATTCATGTCCAGCTGGGCTCTATGGGATTTACTCAGGGGATTTTGGGGACATGTGCATATTATACAATAGCTTTATTGCTCATAAATCTTCCAAATCTGGTGAAATAAGTGCTCCAGGGAAGAAAACGGTGAGCATTTACTCTCCACACTCTGAACATGAACTCTGCGTAACTGCTGTGTGATTCTTTGAGGAAATCGTACATGAACTGAACCCGAAAAAACGTTAATCATTTTAATTCATTTGCTAAATTAAACACAGGTTGAGTCATTTTCTTGGAAACGGATCTCCTGGCCGTGCTTGTTTAAGACGTGAAAAGGACCCGTTTGAAACCCAAGTGCACTAGAGTTCCATCTTGCCTTCATGTTCACCCCCCTCCTCATTAATCATCTCCCCTGTCTTCTCTTTCCAGACTCGGAAAACACGGCGGTGACCCTTTCAGCTCTGCTGGCCAGTCTCAACAGCTGCTGCAACCCCTGGATCTACATGCTGTTCAGCGGCCACCTCCTCCACGACTTCCTGCGCTGCCTCCCGTGCTGGCGGCCCAGCTGCTCAGGGCGCTCGGGTTCGGACGGCAGCGTGCGGAGGACCGCCACAGTGGGCAAACTGCCTGCCAGCCGGACCCCCACCAGCGCCTCCGACTCGTGGAGGGAGCCGTGCAACTCCCGGAAGTCCAGCCAGTCTGTAGTGCTGGACTTCCCTCGCAGAGCCAGCCACAACATCCCGCTCGAGTCCTAGACACAGCCACGGGACCAGATATTGTTCATCATGGTTGCTTAGGTGACAGCACTAGCCACGCTGGTGGGAGCATTGAGTGTGGTCTGAGCATTTTTAGGCATTGACAGTGTTGATTGTGCTTGGGAAGCTACTGGGCTACGTTAGTGTTGACTATAACCATAACATGAAGCCTTCTTGGCTACTTTCCGCCATGACAGGTTGCCTAAACCAACAACAGCGGTTTAGCACTACCAGCCATGTTAATCGCGGGTGGTTGTCTAGGTTTTAGCCATGTTAGTATTAATTGTGGTTGCATAGGTGACAACACCGCAGCTAAGCAAACGACAGTGTCAGTAGGTTGTTTGGAACTGCGGTGATGTACTAACTGCAGACGGAGGGCAGGAAGTGATTTGCTCTGTTTACAGTTGCTCGAATCAGTTTACCATTAGCAGCTTTTACCGAATACCATGTGGGAGAACAATGCAACAGACTGACTGAAAGTGCCAGCAAAAATGGCTTGCAAATCCAATCTGCAGTCAGGACGAAGTCCACCTTAAATGGTGGAACAGTGGTTGGTGTAGCTCAGCGGATAACACCACTACCCGCCAAGAAGCCACCACCACACGTGGGAGACTAGGGTTCAAATCCTGGTCTGGGTGACTATGCTGTGCTACACCAATAAGAGTCCTTGGGCAAGACGCCTAACACTACATTGGCCCACCTGTAATATGATTAACCCTGTAGGTTGCTCTGGATAAGAGCATCAGCTAAATTCCGTTCAATGTAAAAAACGGGACGGCAGGTGCCTGAATGAACAAACTGTACTATTTAAGGTGGAATGATTAAGAAGCTGATTTCAGGCTCTTGGTTCGAGAGGAGGGTTGTTTTTGTTTTGTGGGCATGGGAGGCATGGCGGTGCGGTAGGTAGCTCTGTCACCTTGCAGGAAGATGGGCCTGGTGTAGTTCCTAGCTGAGGTATCCAGTCATTGTGAACCACCTTGGTACCAAGGTCGACCAAACCCAAACCCCTAACAGAAAAGTAGTATCCCCCCAAAACTCCTCAGGAGGACGTCTGGAGGAGAGGGTAGTTCTTATCTACTGCCTCCATATCAGGCAAGATAAGAACCATGTCCAACTTGCCTCCATCCTGTGCTCTTCTCTTCCTGCCCTCCATCTGGAATTTGCACATCATTGGAATCCCATGCAACTGCAAACAACCTATTGTGGTCAGCTAGGAAACAACAACCCTTCTGGTCCACTTTGGGCCTTGACGGTGTTGATTGTGGTCGTATAGGTAACAACAACATTTTGAGTCCCGACAGCGCTGATTGTGGTTGCCTCAGTAAAAACGCCCCTGTAAGGCCATGACGGTTCTGGGAATAGTTTAGGCTGCATTGCTACTTAATGCCACTGTTAGGCCATGACAGTATTGACTGTGGCTGCATGACGACAACAACAACAATATAAACAATATATAGGTACATTATGGAAGACTTCCAAACATCATCTAAACTTATTGTCTGGTCAGAATGAAGTAACAGGCTGTCAGGCATTAGCCTGTTATATAACGGAGGCCAAAACCACAGTTTGAGTTGTGTCTACACACGTTTGACAAAACCTAAATTGAATTATTCTCTATTGGCAGGTTGGGTGAAAGTTAAAGAAGCTAGAGCTGTTGTGGTTGGTGTAGATCAGCGGGTAACACCACTACTCAGGGTGCCACCTCTACATGTGGGAGACTGGGGTTGTGACTATGCTGTGCTACGCCAATACGAGTCCTTGGGCAAGACTCCTAACACTACATTGGCCTAAGTGTAATCATTAACCTTGTAAAATAAGAGCGATGGATAAGAGCGTCAGCTAAATGCTGTAAATGTAGAACCGATCTAGATGTTCTACGTAAACAGATTCGTAGTAGTATGAGGTAAGCAAGATTTTGACCTTTGACCCTGATGAGTAACACCCTTCAAAGCACGCAAGTGATTGGTGTAGTGCAGTGGGTAACACGTCTGCCTCCAACGCTGTACGCTGGGATTCAATGCCCTACCTGGGCCAACACCCCATTATCCTTCTATACCAGTAGGGGTCTTTGGGCAAGACTCCTAACACTACCTTCGCCGGCCTGCGTAAGACACGATCAGATTATTAGTGGCTCATTTTAATGCAGATGCAGTTGCGACAAGAGACGAATCAGTTAGAGAAGGAACGTCTAATGAATGTGAATGTTATTTTCGATCTTGCGTAATCTGAATGAGCCTGTGTGAGCGTAGTCCTCAGCAGAACGATTAAGATTGTATCTCCCGCGGTCTCCGTGCAGCCAAGATGCAGGCCGTGAGAGCGGAATCATTAAGCAGCACCAGTCTGTTTACTTAGTGACGCCCTCGCTGGAAATCTGCAGAACTGAGTCCGAGGGCCCAGTGATTGAGTCCCCGGAGGCCTGCAAGATGGAGAAAACAGAGAGAACACCATATACCTCCAGCCTAGTCTGTACTCAAGATGCAACCCAAGGCTGGGAGATTTTTGGGAGCCAATCTTTTTGGTCTTTGGCTCCACCGTTCCTCTATAGGCAGGGTTAGTGTGTCTGTGCATGCGTCTCTGCACCAGGTTCGGTTAGCTTGCATGCTGTAAGCGCGGATTCGGTTTATTTAAGATTCAGATGTAATAAAAACCTTAACCATTTACGATTATATGATGTGTGAATCCCTGCGGTTTTTTCCTGCGGGTTTCCCCTACGGTTTTCCCCGGCAGTTTTCCCTGTGGGTTTCTCTGCAGTTTTCTCTGCGTTTTTCTCCCCGGTATCTCTGCGGTTTTCCCTGCTGTTCTCCCTGCGGTTTTCTCCTTGGTATCTCTGTGGTTTTCCATGCGGTTGTCCATGCGGTTTTCCCTGCGTTTTTCTCCACGGTATCTCTGCGGTTTTCCATGCGGTTTTCCCTGCGGTTTTCTCCGCTGTATCTCTGCGGTTTTTTCCGCGGTATCTCTGTGGTTTTCTGTGCGGTTGTCCATGCGGTTTTCCCTGCAGTTTTCTTTGCGTTTTTCTCCCCGGTATCTCTGCGGTTTTCCCTGCGGTTTTACCTGCGGTTTTCTCCATGGTATCTCTGTGGTTTTCCCTGCGGTTTTCCCTGCGATTTTCTCCATGGTATCTCTGTGGTTTTCCCTGCAGTTTTCCCTGCGGTTTTCCCTGCGATTTTCTCCACGGTATCTCTGTGGTTGTCCATGCGGTTTTCCCTGCATTTTTCCCTGCAGTTTTCCCTGCTGTTTTCCATGCGGTTTTCCCTGCGTTTTTTTGTAGCTGCTTATGCAGTCGAACGCAAATGTCTGCTCAAACGTTTTGTTGGGTGTCTAAGTGAAAAGCGCACATACTATTTATACACTCATCATCATCAGCTGCACCCAGAAGGAATCTGTGGACAAGAATGAAACTTGGTGGGTAGGTTTGACATCGTGAGACATGCTAATGATTTAGGGTTCATGCTCGGCCACAAGTCGATGCTCGGCCAGTAAGCAAGGTCGGGCCTTAACGCTCTACCTAGCTGACTACATAAGATCGTCTTGTTGCAAGTGTTTTGCATTCTGACTCGAGCTGTTGTGTTGGTAGCGTCTTTTGCTAGAACAGTTAGAAAGTACTTAGAGCAGTTGGAAGAGTTGGCAAGCAGGATGATCTAACTGATGTACTGGATTCCATATTGGTTTGTGTGGATAGTAAGCATAGCATACTGCTGGCGGCAACATGTAACCCTTGACTACACTACAGCATGTGCCAGCTTAATAGCGAACAACAGTAATGACAGCGCTGCTTGCATTGACATCACACACGCAGCCATGGAGCAGCACACTAGGGGGAAGTAAGCATACTTGCCCTAGCGGTGGGCATCCCTATCCACAGTACCCAGAGAGCAGTTGGGGGTTTAGATGCCTTGCTCAAAGATACTTTAGTCATGTCCTGTTAGTTCACATGATCAGTCACATGATCAGTCATGGGCTGGAGGTTAGTGAACCAGCCTTGTGACCGGAGGGTCGCTGGTTCGATTCCCTGAACCGACAGTAACGACTGAGGTGCCCTTGAGCAAAGCACTTAACCCCCAACTGCTCCCCAGGCGCCATGGATAGGGCTGCCCACCTCTCTGGGCAAGTGTGCTCACTGCCCCCTAGTGTGTGTGTTCACTAGTGTGTATGTATGTTACTTCACTGATGGGTTAAATGCACAAATGGCTCAAACTGAACATCTGGTTCCCTAACCTCCAGCCTACGACTGGCCCTACCGGGTTGGTCCTCACCACCTGGGGCAAGTAAGGAGGTTGGGGGACTGGGTCTTTATGCTATGAGTTCTTGCAGGGTGGGATTGGCCCAAACCAATGCACTGAGGCACATGCACAGACCAATGCTCATCTAATAATGTCCTTTGAGAAGAACTCACGATAAAACGCTTTCCCCCGCAGTGACCACTTATAAGAACGACGTCTTGATATTACTGATATTTCCAAAAGCTGGACTTTGTGAAAGTTGTGTTAGCCACTGAAGGCAGGACAAAAGGATTCTGGGTCTTACCAGAAACGATTCAGAATTCAACACTTGACCAAAATGACGCTCACTTCAATGAAAGCACTCTCAAAGAGAGAGCCAAGTGTCCCTGAATGATCCGCCGCTACTGCGCTAAAGCCCTCTCCTGATACTGCTCGCCTCCAATCTCCCAGCGTATTAGCAGATCGATTTTGACGTCGCACTTTCCTCATGTGTCCGTGACTTCCGTTTTCAGTCCTCGTGCTCCATGGCTCGACGTAGGTGTCCTCTAGTGCGTAATTAAGCTTTTTTCCTCAGGCCGACTTCAGTCTTCGTTGTTTACAGCCATGACGGGAAGCTCTTTCGTTGTGCATGGGAGTAAAAGTGAGCGTGTCGAAGAGCACGTGTGTGATCGTTAAGCTCGTAGCATGTTTACTAGTCCGCAGAGAATGCTCCTTCTGCCTGAAGCCTAACCCCACCTGTGTTGACTGAAGGTTCCATACATTTGGCTAAGCCGGGCTGGGCTGACTCAGAGCCTTCTGCTACATGGTTCACATTTGCTGTAAATATGAATGACTTAAATAAAGAAATGATGTATATTCAGTGAGTTGTTGTGTTTCAGCCTCGTTTCTCCATCCCTCTCGTTGATCATCACCGTCATATTGAATATTTATTTGTATGTGAAATGTGCCTTTCTAAAACAAAAGTCAGATAAGTCTTATCAAGCCCACTTAAAGCACATTTCCCAGGTATACTTTATGTACAGGGTTTGGACAATGAAACTGAAACACCTGCCATTTTAGTGTGGGAGGTCTCATGGCTAAATTGGACCAGCCTGGTGGCCAATCTTCATTAACTGCACATTGCACCAGTAAGAGCAGAGTGTGAAGGTTCAGTTAGCAGGTAAGAGCACAGTTCTGCTCAGAATACTGCAATGCACACAGCATTATGGGAGACATACCAGAGTTCAAAAGAGGACAGACTGTTGGTGCACGTCTTGCTGGCGCATCTGTGACCAAGACAGCAAGTCTTTGTGATGTATCAAGAGCCGCGGTATCCAGGGTAATGTCAGCATACCACCAAGAAGAACGAACCTCCACCAGCATCACGTAGTGACCTGGCCACTATCCTGCAAGAAGAATGGCTTAACCTCCCTCTGACCACTGTGCAGGACGCAGTGTATGTCATTCCCAAGACGAACTGACGCTGTATTGGCCGCAAAAGGAGGCCCTACACCATACTAATAAATGACTGTGGTCTAAAACC